>MU160405.1:54714-75487 GCA_015888305.1 Antheraea pernyi | reverse complement strand
ACACGTGCACGCATACACGCTTACACATGCAAGTGGAAGAGATTTATTTTTTCCCTTATCAAACTGAAATAGTTTAGAAAATTATCCGATACGAAATATATATAAGAGTTGTTGAGGTATGTATGCGCTCGTCTTAGTAGTCCGGTGAAGCTGTTAAGACCTTGCTAGGTCAATAGCGTAGTCAGTTCGAAAAAAAAGCTTAGATTTATTTTGTAAATTCTAATAAAAAAAATAAGAGTGTAGTAGTGTACACACGGTAGAAGTGAAACTTAGTATTCCGATCATTTTTTAAGAGAATGAGTTGAAACACTATGGACATAATAAACATTTGTTTTCAACATTACTTCATAACATTTTAATATATATTAGCAGTGTTATTACATAACACAGAATAATTTTTAAAAGCGCGTAAGGGATTGTCACTACGACCCAAGACATAATACTTTGCTATGGATTTCAACGATTCTTTCTTTCCCCGTTTCTTTGTATATATTTCGAGTACATTAAGTATATATTATTTCATTCTTTGACAGCCTAGAACCTGCATAATGACATTTAAAACTATGTCTTTTCCGTCACATACTTCCGTTTCATAAAATCCTATACACCCTTTCCCAAAACAAATTGCACTTAATTTTTTTTAAATAAAATTGTATATTATTTTAAATACTACAAATTACATACATATTTAGCCAAGTGTTTTCATACTAAACATTATCATTGTTATATAATAATCGTTTTATTATATTTCTGGGAGTAAAAGTAACGTGTTTATGCAAAACAGTGAATTTTAAAGTTCCCTCTACTTCATAATGGAAGAGGTGGCTACAATAATAGTGATCTTATTAAATCAACTATAAATTTTCAGCTATAAGTTTCGTCTTCTCAAATAAAACATGTTCACAAACTCACATAAAGTCTTTCTTAAAGCTAGTTTATTTTAATTTATACTGTAGCTTTATTTCCGACGTATAATTTTACGCATAGACGTTATACTGGAAGTTCAAGGATCATTAATTATACCGTCAATATAAAAAGAAGAATAAAAACAAACGAGAGAGAGTTATGCGAGAGGAAACGAAAATGTTAGTTTGTTCGTACCTTTCACTCAAAGAAGTGCTATATTAAAGCGGGCGTAGTCACAAGCAAAAACTATAAATCTATACGTATATAAATCAGATCTTGGTATCTCCTCATCTTCCTACCCTTATCTCATCTAAGTAGGGTTGGCACAATATGAATTCCTCTTCTACTCTCCCCTGTATAATGTCATCTCAGTATTCACACCATTTATGCACATATCGTTTTTCACACAATCCTTCCATACCTTTATCGATTTTCCTCTACCCCTATATTCATCTACCATCATACTCAAAACGTTTCTAGTTACATGGTTTTCATCTCTTCTCCTAATATGTCCGTAACATCTATGTTTTTTTTTATTGTAGCATGGCAAAATGACTGCACTGTGCCTGATGGTAAGCACAGTACAATCCAAAAACAATGGCGACCACCGAGTGATACATTATCCATCACCGGTCGCCGTTGTCATGCCGTCCTGCGAAAGGCTGGATATGCCTAGGCTGATCCCGAAACGCGACCCGCAGAAGCGAACCACTATGACGGGCTTTTTCGCCATATACATGGTGGTTGCGACCCAGTCAGGCTGTAGAACCCTACCACCCCGCTTTCGCCATTGCCTCGTTCGTTACTCAGCAGGACGCACCACGTGCAGGTGAGGTTGGCCTGAGGTGTCTCAAGTCTTAGATGTTATTCGACACCCCTTACATCCCAAAAACATATTAATAACCTATTATTCCTCAACTTCCCTGTCACTGGCGATATTTTAAAATTTCCTCTGGTATATTCTTTCTTAATCATATCCATTCTAGTTACACCACACATCCACCTTAACATTCGCATCTCTGCCACATGTAATTTTCCCTCGTCCGTTTCTTTCGTAGCCCAGCACCCAGAAGCGTACATCTTGGTATCTTATCTGAGATTGTTAAATTGTGATATCGTTTGATCAAACACACTGTGTATTTTTATGAAAAAGTTTTCCTATACATCCATTCCATAATTATAACTTGTTTACATTCCATTCTTGTCAAGTTTAATAATCTAATTTAACGCAGATGAAGTCATTTTGTTTATATATATATTAATTTAAACAAGCTATTGGATAAACATTTGGAGCGATACTTGGAGCGCCGGAGAATAACCTCCCTTCCCACTTGCCCCCACCTCTCCACTTTCCCCAATCCCTCTTCTCTCAAACACAAGCTGGCAACGCACTGGCAACTCACCCGGTGTTGCTAGTGTATAGGCGTTGATCAACTGAACGTTTGCCCCTTATATATAAAAAAAATATTGTTTATAGGTTTTTATGCTATACGTTTTACTATGAATCACCACTAGGTTTCTTCATCTCATCGCACAGCTCAGGCTGACAAGGGGAGGCAATTGGTGTATACCCAGTCTGTCTCCCTATTAGGACGGAGCCCGGCGATCACCTTCCGCCGGGTGGACCTTAGCAAGATGAGATCCCTTGCCGCCCCAACAAACGGTCAGTCGGTACACCATGGGGTTTAGTCCGTACGAGTCGGACATCATTCACTCTCTCCCCCGGGATGGTGGGTATTCATAATGGATTTCTCCACGTTAATAAAAAAAAGAATATACTTTATTATTGAATCTAATTATACCGTGATTTAACTCGGATGAAATCGCGAATATATATAATTATTAATTTTTGGTTTGTAATAAATACACTAATAAAATACTTAACCGATTTTTAAAATTCTTGCACCTATATAAAGCTACATTTTTAGAGAATAACATATGTTGTATTTTACTTTCAAAATCTAGATTACTGCGAGCAAAGTCGTGAGCAAATGTTAGTTATAGGTATTTCCGTTAAAACCGCGTCCGAGACATAAAAGCTCTCCTACGTGCCCACGAGGCGAAGTTTCGTGCGCTAAAACGAAACTGGATTCGCTTTACTACCCATTCTGTTACGGCCACTGGTCAGTAACGATAAGTATTGGTTAATTTGAAAAAAGGAAAACCTAGTTATTTGGTTCGGCGCGTCTTGTATCGCAAAATGTATACGTATATACCAACATATATAACAACATAGCTCGCTTTTTCTTCCATGTATGGAAGTATGTACACTGTAGTATGTGAACATAAATGTAATTAGATTCTTATTCAAAATCAAATATTCTTTATTCAATTTAAGTCGTGAGAAGGCACTTATGAACGGCAAAACAACAGAGTCATTGAGAAAAACCGGCAAGAAACTCGACCTGTTTTATCTTTTCATTATACATACCATAGCACAACAAATTTTTATAGGCACATACACAGTTGCATTGGTTTTTGGTAGATGCACATAAAGAGGCGTCATTTCCAAAATATTGAACTGTGTGTTAATATACTTAAACTCTAGTTTGTTCATTTACTACCAGCCGAGTGTAACTTCCTCTGAGTTTGTAGCTTGATAAAATACTAGCTTTTGCTTGGTCCTAGTGATCTAATGGTTTAACCGGTGCCGCGGTGGAATATCAATTTTTGGGGTGTAAGAGGTGACAAATAACATCTAAGACTTGTAAAGTGATCACTTGCAACACCAGAGGAGTCGCAAGGGCGTTGCTACCCTGTGTTTGGGGGAGGGGAGGTGGGTTATCCGGCGCTCGAACTGACCGAACGAATGTTACTTCACGTACGCACTGTTACTTCACGTCGGTTTTCTGCGAGAGGGTGGTAATATCCAGGGCGAGCCAACCCATTCGTGCTGAAACCAGTAATAACAGCTTCAGCGGGGCTCTACCGCCTACAGTTACTAAATTATGTTTGATTAATTAACAAACTGTATAAAAATGTATAAAATCATTGATTCTAGTGAGCATAGATGTGAAAACCATACTGATAATTAATAATTTCGATATACACATTACGAAATTTATATAATTTACATTATAATTAATTTAAGAATTCAAAAGAGGACACAGTTATTACATCGTTTTGAGTTTTATTTCTCTCGGCAGTCCTTATGACTGCCTCAACTTTGTATTTTAGATAAAGATCTTATTACAAAAACAAAAATGAACACGGGTTAACACGAGTTTCACTAAGCAGTATATATATATAGTATATATATATACTGCCGTACTGTATCGTAGTTTGATTGCACAAGGCAGCATAGTAACATCGAATAGTTCAACTGTACAAGTCAAGCAGTAATATTAAGCAGTCTGTTTGTACACCTCATTGACATAATATTGAACAACAACATCGAGAAGTCTTCATCGTAAGTAGTAGTGCTCTGTTGGCTCGAGGACGCGGTCATTATACGAGAACCACGGTGTTTTCTTGCGACCACCCCGACCTCCGCTTCATAATCCACCACCTTCATCGGCTGACTCGTGCATCATTGCACATCACCGAGGCACCTTCAAGACATCCACCGGCATCCGACTGTCGCCACCGAGGCGGGCTACCGGCGCTCTCGCTACCACCTTCGAGAGTTCTACGCCCGCCCACCGCCGGGGAACGTCGCCTCGCCTCACGTCTCACCTCATTTCCACCTCACCCCGCCTAACCGCGGGCCGGTGACGTACGAGGGCGAAAGGTGTCGCCATATTGACAGGCGGCGGCCCCAATAATAACCTTAGTTAATTGTTACAAAATCACATTTCTCCTAGTAAAACCAATTAAAATCAATCCAACCGCTTTGGAGATTAAACGGAACAAACAAACAAAATTAAAAAAAATGTTTTATTAATATAATTGCTTATAATAATAGAATATATAGTCCTTTCATATCCGTTTAGTGAACGCTGTTGTTGTGAATATCACAAAGAGACACTTCAATTTAATTTATTTGTGTAGATATTATTGCTTTATAATACAATGAATATTACAAAAACAGATCAAAAAATAAATCAATCATAAAAAGTATACTGTAAGAAAAATGAAGCATACAGTAAACAGGACAATACTGACGTATGTTACATCTTGCTATGACAAATCGAAAGCAATTAATTGGACAAACAACCCACCTATATGTTGGACAAGGAAGGAATCCATTTAAAGGAAGTCCAACGATTCAATAAAACCGTATATCAGTCTGTGTATAAAGATTACGTCGGCCATCTTTCCACGACCTTTCCATTTATTCATTTTATCCTAGTTAATACCCGTGACTTCGTTTGTCTTGTGTATTATCTTAATAAAATATTTTATGAACATAAACAGCCCTCGGTTAGCCCCACTACTCCTCGTCAACAAAACACGCTGAACGCGTAGTGGCTTACAACACTTATTGTTCCTTAAAACTGTAAAAACTAATTATTAAATTAAGATGTCGTGGTAATATTTTTTTAAGTGACAACCTTAAGCTCGTTGTGCGTTATTTTTGGCAGGAGAGAAATTTATAATGTATGTCATTACATACATACTAGTAAGCGTTGCCGACCGTATTGGAACCTGTGTACAAGTAATATTGAAATTCTGTATTGAGATTGTGCAGCCCATCATATTTTATATCATAGTACGCAAACGAACAGGTGGGTGACCTGATGTAAAGTGATCACTTGCAACACCAGAGGAGTCGCAAGGGCGTTGCTACCCTGTGTTTGGGGGAGGGGAGGTGGGTTATCCGGCGCTCGAACTGACCGAACGAATGTTACTTCACGTACGCACTGTTACTTCACGTCGGTTTTCTGCGAGAGGGTGGTAATATCCAGGGCGAGCCAACCCATTCGTGCTGAAACCAGTAATAACAGCTTCAGCGGGGCTCTACCGCCTACAGTTACTAAATTATGTTTGATTAATTAACAAACTGTATAAAAATGTATAAAATCATTGATTCTAGTGAGCATAGATGTGAAAACCATACTGATAATTAATAATTTCGATATACACATTACGAAATTTATATAATTTACATTATAATTAATTTAAGAATTCAAAAGAGGACACAGTTATTACATCGTTTTGAGTTTTATTTCTCTCGGTAGTCCTTATGACTGCCTCAACTTTGTATTTTAGATAAAGATCTTATTACAAAAACAAAAATGAACACTGGTTAACACGAGTTTCACTAAACAGTGCCTTAAATTTTAGATTTAGTTGAACACAACCTTATAATAGTTTGTCGCAAGAGCGTGTCCAAGCGATCTCTAGCTAAACATCTGGTTAAAGTTTTTCTATGGAAACAACTCTGAAAAGCATTAATTCAATTCGATCTGATCATTCAAAAACGTTCCATTGCATACAAATATTTTGCAGAAAATTTCAATTTATGAATGATATTTTTGTTCAGACCTTCATAGAAGATTAACTTATTATAAGTTCAATTAGTCCTCATTACTGAGACATTTTAGTTACTTATTATAAGTTAAATTGGACTGACACATTTTAGTTAAAAGAAAATAATGTAATTGTTAAAATAAGCAATTTATAAGATTTATATATTACGTCAGAGTGCGTAAGGTGGAATAACAGTATAATATCGGAGTAAAATAGTCGTGGTGGCCAAGTGGTTTGACCGGTAGAATATTATTTCGATGTCCGCAGGTTTGAACCCCGACACGTACCTACGAATTTTTCGGAATTCGCGTACATTTACTAATTTAAATTGGTAACACTATCGTCTGATGGTGAAGGAAAACATCGTAAGGAAACCTGAATCTAAGAAATGTTCTTGTAATACAACTATATTTGGGAAAAAATATGGACCTGTGGACTTCTCAGGGTTTGAAATCGCCAATACGTCGTGGGCTGGCGTGGTGATTATGCCCACACCGTCCTTCGGGCAGAAGTCTATCGCCCTGCAATGGGTTTCTTACAGGCCGATAATGGTGATGATGATCAGAGTAAATACATTGTCAAATATCAATAGTGACATATAGTAGTAGATATGATTTACTCCTGAACTCTTAAATTGTTTAATTTATTTATTTCTTCCAAATTAATTATACCCACAAAATTCATAATTTATTACGAAATGTCTATTGTTGGCAAATTGAAAAACAATAAATTACGACAATATAATAAGAACTGTCAACTTAGACAAGTGTTAGAGAATACTTGAATGTAAATAATGTCCATCTGTAAACAAGGGTAAGACACTCTTTTGTGATCTAACTTTTTCTAAGCAAGAGTTCAATGCGTATTTAACTTTTTTGTAACAACACGGTCACTGTCTAAGAAGTAAAATAAAAAAAAATATTAAAAATCTTTCAAATAGTATTCCCGTGATGCGCGAACAACAGCAGACCTCTCTTATTTTAGGTGTACGAGTGCTAGTCCTGTGGTCGAATTACGACCATAGAAAAAATACCGCCAAGAAATAGACGAGGAAGATGTTTTTAACCGTTTCCCCACTTTGTCTATTTATATATAGAAGATATATTACGCTAAAGTTTTGCATTAAGCTCTTTATACACTCTTTGCATGCGAAATAAGTATTTCGTTAAAGGAGCAGGTTCCTTAGAGTTCTCTCCGATTTGTATTCTTGTTAGACGTACCTCTTTTCCTTGCAGCGATGGTATTTATAAGTTTCAAGAAAGGAGAGTCGAAAAGTTCTCTAAAGAAATTACGAATATACGTTAAGTTTGGAATGGTGTTAAATTTACGCTTTATTTTAAAATGAAAGGCGAGATTTTTGAATAGCTAAAAGGTATTAGTTTCCCATTGGGTACGATACTGTAACTCCTTTCAATTCTGATCAAATGATTCAAGTAACTGGCATAAAGTACCTAATAATTCGCATCCCTACGTTATTAAAATAATTATTGCACTACGTAATACTGTCAGTTGGAAAAGGGAATACTTTTAAGTATCTTCTAACGATTGAGAGAAATCGCTCGGTACGACGAGATAAGCTATCCAGAAAAAGTTATTTTTAAACGCTACTGCTCTGGTACTGCATGTTAGCCCCAACGTTCGTTCAAACATTGGCGATAACCCTAAGATACCCTGAGCATCTATACGTGGGCATTTATAACATTATTAAGGACTGATAAGGAAGTTACAGACTTACTTAAGCAACAAATTCATGAGGAACAAACATTAGGCCGTTTATAATTATATTTTTATCAATAGATTTGACGCACTCACATTATCATAACTTTACATTGCAACGTTTTTCTCTTATTACTTTACATGATTTTTGGTTAATTAGTTATACGCATGCCAATGTATATGTGATATGTCTTTTAAGTTTATGACCACGACTTGGGCGCGAAAAAACGAAATGCTTGATTGAATTTAGCCGGAAATTTGTGGCCTGCCTGAAAATCAGCGCCGTTTTCAAAAACGGCAACGACGCCATGTTTCATTGTCATAGTTTTAGATTTTTTTTATGTTTGAAGGTTTTTTGTACACCTGTATTTATCTACGACAATAAATACCTTTCTTTCCTTAAAAAAAAGGGAGGATGTTTTGACCAGAACCTAACCTAATGTTAAGTGGTGGTCCAAGACGGTAATAAGTTAACCCTAGAAAGAAATCGTTCTTAACTGCAGCTGGTGGAACATATGACGAAGCTAGCTAACCAGACGGGTATTAAAATGAGTCCTGACACAATGCTATGGTTACATCACGATCTTTTCTGTCACCAAAAGATTACTTATTGGTATTAAAGCTGATAGAGCCATGCTGAAGCTATTAATGGTTTCAGCATGAAAGGGTCTGCTTGTCCGGGGTACCACCACCCTCTCATAGAAAACCGATGTGAAGTAACAGTGCTTGCATTGTTGCGTTTCGTTCGGTCAGTGAGAGCGCCGGAGGCCCACCTCCCCCTTCTCTCTCCCCGACCCACAAACACAGGCTAGTAACGCATTTGCGAATCCCCTGGTGTTGCTAGTGTCTATGAACGGCGGTGATCGTTTAACATCAGGTGACCCCACCTGTTCGTTTACATACAATGATATAAAAAAAATGTTGGGATTCGAAGGTATGTTGATCGAAACGATATATGAAAAATCTATCACCAAAACATAACTGCTTCATCGCAGCACCTTGGAACCAAAATGGTCATGGAAAAACCCGTTTCAAAGGAAATATGCTTCATTAATTCATAAACTGTACAAAAATTCATATAATTATTGGTCTGAGTGCCAATAGATATGAAAGCCACACTAAAGTAAATAATTAAAAAAAAAAACAAATTTAAATGTTGGAATTAGTGAAAATTCAAAACAATGAAATAAATGTGTTCTCTTTTGAATTTTTAAATTAATTATAGCGTTAATTCCAACATTTAAATTTGTTTTTTTTTTTAATTATTTACTTTAGTGTGGCTTTCATATCTATTGGCACTCAGACCAATAATTATATGAATTTTTGTACAGTTTATGAATTAATGAAGCATATTTCCTTTGAAACGGGTTTTTCCATGACCATTTTGGTTCCAAGGTGCTGCGATGAAGCAGTTATGTTTTGGTGATAGATTTTTCATATATCGTTTCGATCAACATACTAGCTGACCCGTGCGACTTCGTCTGCACCAAAACGGTTATCACCGGCTTCAATTATCTTTTTTAAACCTAAAACCCGATTGCAGCCACACCTACAGTTTCCAATTGTAAATCCAAACTATCAAGGGGCTCACTCAAACATTTACCCAGATGGTATGTGATAAATCTTTTAAAATAAGCCTACAACCCGTTCGTAGCGTCATCTACGGGGTTCAATTAAGATAAAAACTAACCTACAAATATTGGCGGTAACGTAAAAAAATAACTTGAGGGGTCTATGGACCCCAGTTGGAACCTAATTACTTTCCCTTTTTTCTAGACGTTTACTATACAGTCAGTATAGTTTACATTATAAAATATCAAGTTGATAGAGTTCAATTGTAAATTAAACGATAAAAATATTTATAAAATAAATAATAATAAATTAAACACTGAATGATCTGGAATAGTCAAGTTAATAAAAGTTAATACATCAAAAAGTAATTCTTGAGTTGGTTTGATATTGAAATGAAAATTATATGTATGTATATATTGTATACACACATACATAAACTTTATTTTTATAATACGTAATAGAGATCAAATAAAAAATTAGAAATAAAAGTAGTATAAACTTTTTCCATAGGAAAACAAAATAAACTTCGAAAATGTTTGCGATAGAAACTTACCACGTTACCATGGCAACGTATATAATAATAACGAAATCGCTCAAAAGCAAAAAAGTGCCCGATTTTGAAACATTCTTCATTGGTGCTCAGCTCCTATTGGTCTTAGCGTGATGATATAAAGCCTTCCTCGATAAATGAGCTATCTAAAACCGAAAGACTTTCTCAAATCGGACTGGTAGTTCCTGAGATTATTAATTAGTTTTATAAGGTCTGTTATCTACCAGGAAATACCCCGTGAAAATCGGTCCAACCATTTTGGAAATAGCATGCAGACGAAACCGCGGACAAATAAAATAGAATATGTCAACCGCTATAATTTCGGCTATCTGGCAGTAAAAAGTAAAATTCCCGTTAAAATAGGTCCAGTCGTATTGGAAATTACCCAGGACAAACAAACAAACAAACAGACAAAATATAATAATATAAAAATATAGACAAAGTATAAAAAAAGTTTTTTTTGGTCATTTGTAGCCATATCCATTCATCAAAAAGTTGTTATTTTAATTGTACACACATAAACTTTATTTTTATAATACGTAATATAGAACAAATAAAAAATTGGAAATAAAAGTAGTATAAAATTTCGAATACGAAAACAAAATAAACTTTGAAAATGTTAGCGTTGATACTTACCACACAACTTCAGAATTGGCAGTATGGATTAATTCCTTCGCCTATGAACTATTTGAATAGGAAAAAAAAACTTTGAAAATGTTAGCATACTTACCACATAACTTCAGAATTGGCAGTATGGATTAATTCCTTCGCCTGTCCTATTGGACGAATATTATTACTACTACTTACTACGTTACCATGGCAACGTATATAATAATAACGTAATCGCTCAAAAGCAAAAAAAGTGCCCGATTTTGAAACATTCTTCATTGGTGCTCTGCTTCTATTGATCTTAGCGTGATGATATATAGCCTATAGCCTTCCTCGATAAATGAACTATCTAAAACCGAAAGACTTTCTCAAATCGGACTGGTAGTTCCTGAGATCATAGCGTTCAACCAAACAAACAAACAAACAAACAAACAAACAAACAAACAAACAAACAAACAAACAAACAAACAAACAAACAAACAAACAAACAAACAAACAAACAAACAAACAAACAAACAAACAAACAAACAAACAAACAAACAAACAAACAAACAAACAAACAAACAAACAAACAAACAAACAAACAAACAAACAAACAAACAAACAAACAAACAAACAAACAAACAAACAAACAAACAAACAAACAAACAAACAAACAAACAAACAAACAAACAAACAAACAAACAAACAAACAAACAAACAAACAAACAAACAAACAAACAAACAAACAAACAAACAAACAAACAAACAAACAAACAAACAAACAAACAAACAAACAAACAAACAAACAAACAAACAAACAAACAAACAAACAAACAAACAAACAAACAAACAAACAAACAAACAAACAAACAAACAAACAAACAAACAAACAAACAAACAAACAAACAAACAAACAAACAAACAAACAAACAAACAAACAAACAAACAAACAAACAAACAAACAAACAAACAAACAAACAAACAAACAAACAAACAAACAAACAAACAAACAAACAAACAAACAAACAAACAAACAAACAAACAAACAAACAAACAAACAAACAAACAAACAAACAAACAAACAAACAAACAAACAAACAAACAAACAAACAAACAAACAAACAAACAAACAAACAAACAAACAAACAAACAAACAAACAAACAAACAAACAAACAAACAAACAAACAAACAAACAAACAAACAAACAAACAAACAAACAAACAAACAAACAAACAAACAAACAAACAAACAAACAAACAAACAAACAAACAAACAAACAAACAAACAAACAAACAAACAAACAAACAAACAAACAAACAAACAAACAAACAAACAAACAAACAAACAAACAAACAAACAAACAAACAAACAAACAAACAAACAAACAAACAAACAAACAAACAAACAAACAAACAAACAAACAAACAAACAAACAAACAAACAAACAAACAAACAAACAAACAAACAAACAAACAAACAAACAAACAAACAAACAAACAAACAAACAAACAAACAAACAAACAAACAAACAAACAAACAAACAAACAAACAAACAAACAAACAAACAAACAAACAAACAAACAAACAAACAAACAAACAAACAAACAAACAAACAAACAAACAAACAAACAAACAAACAAACAAACAAACAAACAAACAAACAAACAAACAAACAAACAAACAAACAAACAAACAAACAAACAAACAAACAAACAAACAAACAAACAAACAAACAAACAAACAAACAAACAAACAAACAAACAAACAAACAAACAAACAAACAAACAAACAAACAAAAAAAAAAAAAAAAAAAAAAAAAAAAAAAAAAAAAAAAAAAAAAAAAAAAAAAAAAAAAAAAAAAAAAAAAAAAAAAAAAAAAAAAAAAAAAAAAAAAAAAAAAAAAAAAAAAAAAAAAAAAAAAAAAAAAAAAAAAAAAAAAAAAAAAAAAAAAAAAAAAAAAAAAAAAAAAAAAAAAAAAAAAAAAAAAAAAAAAAAAAAAAAAAAAAAAAAAAAAAAAAAAAAAAAAAAAAAAAAAAAAAAAAAAAAAAAAAAGAAAAAACCAAACAAACAAACAAACAAACAAACAGACAATATAATAATATAAAAATATAGACAAAGTATAAAGAAATTTTTTTTTGGTCATTTGTAGCCATATCCATTCATCAAAAAGATGTTATTTTAATTGTACATACACAAACTTTATTTTTATAATACGTAATATAGAACAAATAAAAAATTGGAAATAAAAGTAGTATAAAATTTTGAATACGAAAACAAAATAAACTTTGAAAATGTTAGCGTTGAATAACTTCAGAATTGGCAGTATGGATTAATTCCTTCGCCTGTCCTATTGGACGAATATTATTACTACTACTTACTACGTTACCATGGCAACGTATATAATAATAACGTAATCGCTCAAAAGCAAAAAAAGTGCCCGATTTTGAAACATTCTTCATTGATGCTCTGCTTCTATTGATCTTAGCGTGATGATATATAGCCTATAGCCTTCCTCGATAAATGAACTATCTAAAACCGAAAGACTTTCTCAAATCAGACTGGTAGTTCCTGAGATCATAGCGTTCAACCAAACAAACAAACAAACAAACAAACAAACAAACAAACAAACAAACAAACAAACAAACAAACAAACAAACAAACAAACAAACAAACAAACAAACAAACAAACAAACAAACAAACAAACAAACAAACAAACAAACAAACAAACAAACAAACAAACAAACAAACAAACAAACAAACAAACAAACAAACAAACAAACAAACAAACAAACAAACAAACAAACAAACAAACAAACAAACAAACAAACAAACAAACAAACAAACAAACAAACAAACAAACAAACAAACAAACAAACAAACAAACAAACAAACAAACAAACAAACAAACAAACAAACAAACAAACAAACAAACAAACAAACAAACAAACAAACAAACAAACAAACAAACAAACAAACAAACAAACAAACAAACAAACAAACAAACAAACAAACAAACAAACAAACAAACAAACAAACAAACAAACAAACAAACAAACAAACAAACAAACAAACAAACAAACAAACAAACAAACAAACAAACAAACAAACAAACAAACAAACAAACAAACAAACAAACAAACAAACAAACAAACAAACAAACAAACAAACAAACAAACAAACAAACAAACAAACAAACAAACAAACAAACAAACAAACAAACAAACAAACAAACAAACAAACAAACAAACAAACAAACAAACAAACAAACAAACAAACAAACAAACAAACAAACAAACAAACAAACAAACAAACAAACAAACAAACAAACAAACAAACAAACAAACAAACAAACAAACAAACAAACAAACAAACAAACAAACAAACAAACAAACAAACAAACAAACAAACAAACAAACAAACAAACAAACAAACAAACAAACAAACAAACAAACAAACAAACAAACAAACAAACAAACAAACAAACAAACAAACAAACAAACAAACAAACAAACAAACAAACAAACAAACAAACAAACAAACAAACAAACAAACAAACAAACAAACAAACAAACAAACAAACAAACAAACAAACAAACAAACAAACAAACAAACAAACAAACAAACAAACAAACAAACAAACAAACAAACAAACAAACAAACAAACAAACAAACAAACAAACAAACAAACAAACAAACAAACAAACAAACAAACAAACAAACAAACAAACAAACAAACAAACAAACAAACAAACAAACAAACAAACAAACAAACAAACAAACAAACAAACAAACAAACAAACAAACAAACAAACAAACAAACAAACAAACAAACAAACAAACAAACAAACAAACAAACAAACAAACAAACAAACAAACAAACAAACAAACAAACAAACAAACAAACAAACAAACAAACAAACAAACAAACAAACAAACAAACAAACAAACAAACAAACAAAAAAAAAAAAAAAAAAAAAAAAAAAAAAAAAAAAAAAAAAAAAAAAAAAAAAAAAAAAAAAAAAAAAAAAAAAAAAAAAAAAAAAAAAAAAAAAAAAAAAAAAAAAAAAAAAAAAAAAAAAAAAAAAAAAAAAAAAAAAAAAAAAAAAAAAAAAAAAAAAAAAAAAAAAAAAAAAAAAAAAAAAAAAAAAAAAAAAAAAAAAAAAAAAAAAAAAAAAAAAAAAAAAAAAAAAAAAAAAAAAAAAAAAAAAAAAAAAGAAAAAACCAAACAAACAAACAAACAAACAAACAGACAATATAATAATATAAAAATATAGACAAAGTATAAAGAAATTTTTTTTTGGTCATTTGTAGCCATATCCATTCATCAAAAAGATGTTATTTTAATTGTACATACACAAACTTTATTTTTATAATACGTAATATAGAACAAATAAAAAATTGGAAATAAAAGTAGTATAAAATTTTGAATACGAAAACAAAATAAACTTTGAAAATGTTAGCGTTGAATAACTTCAGAATTGGCAGTATGGATTAATTCCTTCGCCTGTCCTATTGGACGAATATTATTACTACTACTTACTACGTTACCATGGCAACGTATATAATAATAACGTAATCGCTCAAAAGCAAAAAAAGTGCCCGATTTTGAAACATTCTTCATTGATGCTCTGCTTCTATTGATCTTAGCGTGATGATATATAGCCTATAGCCTTCCTCGATAAATGAACTATCTAAAACCGAAAGACTTTCTCAAATCAGACTGGTAGTTCCTGAGATCATAGCGTTCAACCAAACAAACAAACAAACAAACAAACAAACAAACAAACAAACAAACAAACAAACAAACAAACAAACAAACAAACAAACAAACAAACAAACAAACAAACAAACAAACAAACAAACAAACAAACAAACAAACAAACAAACAAACAAACAAACAAACAAACAAACAAACAAACAAACAAACAAACAAACAAACAAACAAACAAACAAACAAACAAACAAACAAACAAACAAACAAACAAACAAACAAACAAACAAACAAACAAACAAACAAACTAGAATATGTCAATCGCTATAATTTCGGTTATCTGGCAGTAAAAAGTAAAATTCCCGTAAATATAGGTCCAGCCGTTTTGGAGATTACCCGCAACAAACAAACAAACAGAGAAATATACTAATATAAAAATATAGACAAAGTATAAAGAAATTTTTTTTTGTTCATTTGTAGCCTTAGCCATTCATCAAAAAGTTGTTATTTTAATTGTACATACATAAACTTTATTTTTATAATACGTAATAGAGAACAAATAAAAAATTAGAAATAAAAGTAGTATAAACTTTTTCCATAGGAAAACAAAATAAACTTCGAAAATGTTTGCGATAGAAACTTACCACGTTACCATGGCAACGTATATAATACTAACGCTAACGAAATCTTTATTTGAACAATTTTGTTTTATGATTATGAAGACTAAGAAAATAATAATGATGGATAAAATAATGTACGACATATTATATAGAAGATTTGGCGCTTATGCCTTTATTGTAACTTAGACATGGAATAAAATTGATTAAAGGATATATAAGAAATACCTATATTGACAACTTCAGAATTGGCAGTATGGATTAATTCCTTCGCCTGTCATATTGAACGAATATTATTACTACTACTAACGAAATCTCTCAAAAGGAAAAAAGTGCCCGATTTTGAAACGTTCTTCATTGGTGCTCTGCTTCTATTGGTCTTAGCGTGATGATATATAGCCTGTAGCCTTCCTCGATAAATGAGTTATTTAAAACCGAAGGATTTTCTCAAATCGGACTGGTAGTTCCTGAGATTATTAATTACTTTTTTAAGGTCTGTTATCTACCAGTAAATACCCCGTGAAAATCGGCCCAAAGTAATGCGGACGAAGCCGCGGACAAATAAAGTAGAATATGTCAACCGCTATAATTTCGGTTATCTGGCAGTAAAAAGTAAAA
Source organism: Antheraea pernyi (assembly GCA_015888305.1). Lineage (NCBI taxonomy): Eukaryota > Metazoa > Arthropoda > Insecta > Lepidoptera > Saturniidae > Antheraea > Antheraea pernyi. The sequence goes on along the minus strand of MU160405.1, from coordinate 58,792 downwards.
TTCCCGTTAAAATAGGTCCAGTCGTTTTGGAGATTACCCAGGACAAACAAACAAACAGACAAAATATAATAATATAAAAATATAGACAAAGTATAAAAAAAGTTTTTTTTGGTCATTTGTAGCCATATCCATTCATCAAAAAGTTGTTATTTTAATTGTACATACACAAACTTTATTTTTATAATACGTAATATAGAACAAATAAAAAATTGGAAATAAAAGTAGTATAAAATTTTGAATACGAAAACAAAATAAACTTTGAAAATGTTAGCGTTGATACTTACCACATAACTTCAGAATTGGCAGTATGGATTAATTCCTTCGCCTATGAACTATTTGAATAGGAAAAAAAAACTTTGAAAATGTTAGCTTTGATACTTACTACATAACTTCAGAATTGGCAGTATGGATTAATTCCTTCGCCTGTCCTATTGGACGAATATTATTACTACTACTTACTACGTTACCATGGCAACGTATATAATAATAACGTAATCGCTCAAAAGCAAAAAAAGTGCCCGATTTTGAAACATTCTTCATTGGTGCTCTGCTTCTATTGGTCTTTGCGTGATGATATACAGCCTGTAGCCTTCCTCGATAAATGAGTTATTTAAAACCGAAGGATTTTCTCAAATCGGACTGGTAGTTCCTGAGATCATAGCGTTCAACCAAGCAAACAAACAAACTCTTCAGCTTTATATATTAGTATAGATTCATAAATTCATATATTTGGCTCTATATTTTGTAATATTGGTGGTGTTTTACTTACTATAGTTTGGTTTGGATATAATACCACGGAGCCTGGATATTGACTTGCAACAAAAACTTTCTGGAAAGTTCTAACAATCGGGCCACCATCTTGTTAGTTCATTGATATTATCGCAAGGAACTTGTAATATGAATAGATAACTACTCGACAATGGAAGTAATAATCTACTAGAAGATTGGTTGCCAAAAATAAAATAAATAAATACATCAAAGCTTCGTAATATAAACCGATTTGCAAAATTCTTTTTTTATTGCAAATGGTTGGTTTCATTGAGGTCCATTTTAATTTAATTAGCATTGGATCTTGGTATCCTCAGAAATTGAATAAGAAATTCATTATGATTGAGATGTTGTTAGTTTTATGACAGGATTAGGAAGGTAAAGTACGTTATAGGGCATTTTTTTTTTTTTTTTTTTTATGTTCAACAGGTACGCGCTTGGCCACAATCTCACCTGATGGTAAGTGACGATGAGGCCGACGATGTATCGCGCTTACCAACTAGATGTCTATTCACTCTGCTCTTGAAGACTCCCAAGTTATAGGATGACGGGAAGACAGACGCCGGGAGTGAATTCCACTCCTTAGCCGTACGTATAATGAATGTGGAAGCAAATCGCTTCGTACGAATTACGGGAATATCAACCACATAAGGGTGGAAACCCTCACGGCGTCTAGTCGTCCTCTGATGGAATGGAATGCATTTATACACGCAGTTATTTAACTTCCCTTATATCTATGTATGTAAAGGAACCACTGAATGTGATGTTCACCCACTTCAAAGCTGTAGATTAAATTGAAATTTAGCACCCCTATAATGGACTGTAACAATACAATAATGAAATAAGTTTGTCTTATTAACTTAATTAATTAAGTATTTCTAAAATAATTGATTTTCGTCTCTTACGTGAAATGATTAGATTACGAAATAACTCGTACTACAACGTAATAACTTATTGTCACATTATACGGTGAACTAAAAACCCGAGTCTTCAAGTTAATGTAAAATAAAACTTAATTTAAAGACTAAAAACAACAACAATAACTGTTAAACAAAAATTCATAAGGCCAATAAGGCTTGTCGAAAGAAGTGAAAACTCAAAACAATGGAATAACTGCGTATTTCTTAAAGAATTTAAATCAATTCTATTCTGAATTATATAAATTTGATAAATTTTAAATTGAAATTATTAATATTAGTCTGGTTTTCACATCTATTGTCACCCTAAGCAATAATTATATGCATTTTTATACAGTTTACAAGTTCACTACCAAAAATCAATATTAAATGTACACAGACCGCTATACTACACGTCGCTTGTCTGATGCAATTGCAATATGTCCCGAGCTAGTCGATGTCATCGGTGAGGATTGGTGACGCGAAACTACAAGACTTTACCCATCCAAGAATGCAAACACGTAGTCGAGTATGTACAACGTCTGGTACAAATGCAATACCGATTGCCGTAAGATTTTGTTGGCTTTTCCTTACAAACTAAATTCATTATGAAATAGCTCAACGTGGCTTAAGAATGTTTACGTCAAAAATCTGAAAAACACGTTATCGTAATATATCGTAAAATAAAACTTTGATTTTTTTTTTAAACTATGAAGTATTTATCTACATAAAGCTGGAGAGTTATTTGTTTGATTAACGCGCTAAACTCAGGAGCTACTGGTTCGATTTGAAAAATTTTTTCAGTGTTAGATAGCTCATTTATTGAGGAAGCTTATAGGCTATAACATCATGCTAATATCAATAGGAGCGGAGTACCAATGAATAATGTTTCATAATCATTTTTTCTCCTTTTGAGAGCTTCCGCCGAGTGTTTGCGTTAGCCCAAAGTAACTATTCCACGCAGACGAAGTCGCTGGCGGAAGCTAGTGCTATATGAATATAAAGAGTCAATAGTTTATAATAAATAAATAAAAAATCAACGAATTATTAAACAAGAATTAAACACAAAATAATATAATGAATTTTACTGTAAAAGAAAATGGATGTAACTGATCCCTACATAACTAAAGGTTACGCTACATTGCTGAGTCACCAGAATTCGTCAGTAGTCGAACAGCAATTGTGAAAATCCGTTCTTCGCACTTTTTAGAGTTTCGATGGACTTTACAATACAACCGGATAAGCTAATGCTACCCATTGTATCGTAATTCCTTTTACAGATCCGCTTATATACAAATAAGTAAGGGTTCAAAAAGAAAGTACAAAGGAAATGTTGGCCCATTGTCATGAGTTTTATATATGTGACGGTAAGTGGTCGTCATTTGTCATATGTTTCTTTACTTTCGGACTTCGACTTTCTGGCTCGGCTTTAGTAATACTTGTGCGTATTTTTTCTAGGAAATATGTCCAGTTTCGCTATACCATATTTTTGTATCGCTGTATGATGAAAAAAAGTCATAAAACCTAGACTAATTCTATATTTATACACATACTGATACTACCAAACATAATTTATATCTTAAATGCTAAAGTGAGTTAGTGTGTTTGTTATGCTTTCGTGGGACTTTCACTCAATCGATCATCATAAAAAGTTGCATAGACGCTGTCAAGGGTACAAGAAAGGACAGAGGGTACGAAACAGTTACAAATGCAAATATGAGTTTGTCTATTTGTTATGCTTTCACTCCTTAAATAATCAACTGATCTGTATGAATTTTTGTATATACGTTGTCAAGGGTACAAAAAATGACAGAGGGTATATTGGGGCCGCCGCCTGTCAATATGGCGACACCTCTCGCCCTCGTACGTCACCGGCCCGCGGTTAGGCGGGGTGAGGTGGAAATGAGGTGAGACGTGAGGTGAGGCGACGTTCCCCGGCAGTGGGCGGGCGTAGAACTCTTAAAGGTGGTAGCGAGAGCGCCGGTAGCCCGCCTCGGTGGCGACAGTCGGATGCCGGTGGATGTCTTGAAGGGGCCTCGGTGATGTGCAATGATGCACGAGTCAGCCGATGAAGGTGGTGGTTTTGAAGCGGAGGTCGGGGTGGTCGCAAGAAAACACCGTGGTTCTCGTATAATGACCGCGTCCCCGAGCCAACAGAGCACTACTACTCCTTGATACACATATATGTTTCAGCAACTCTTATTGGTATGAATAGTTTAGCTTTAACTTAGGTTAGCTTTGATAGGTCGCGAATTGCATGAACAGGCAACAGCCAAGCCGAGGTGTGCCGTGCACCCTTGAGCTGGTTGCCAAAACAAAAATCGGCTGAGTGCCTTAAGCGCTCGCCTTAGTAGTCCGGTGAAGCTGTTAAGACCTTGCCAGGTCAATAGCATAGTCAGTTCGAGAAAAAAAAA
>MU160405.1:32017-44062 GCA_015888305.1 Antheraea pernyi | reverse complement strand
TAAAATTATTTAAAAATCAATATTTTTGTCAGTAAAGGTACGATATGCATAAATAAACGCAACGGTTATCGGCAGCCAGGTAGCCCGCATGCTATGTGGAAGAACATAAAGATATATAAAAAACTGGCTTATTGAATTCGCTGTCGATACCTTTGCTAGCTCTTAGACGAATAGTTACAGGCAAGTGACATTTGACGCGTCGACGCGATTCTCATATTTTTTCATATTTATAGTTTTCTTAAACACAATGGAGTGTGAAAAAGTTTTGATACAAGTAGAATATAGTTATGATAAAGTAAGTGGTAGAGATGATTATTTAATTTTAATTTTACGTATTGCTAGGTGTCGTGACAGATAAAAAGAGAGAGAGAGAGAGAGTGAGAGAGACAATATATATATACATATAATTTTCATTTCAATAGCAAACCAACTCAAGGATTACCTTTTGATGTATTAACTTGACTATCCCAGATCATTCAGTGTTTAATTTATTATTATTTATTTTATAAATATTTTTATCGTTTAATTTACAATTGAACTCTATCAACTTGATATTTTTTAATGTAAACTATACTGACTGTATAGTAAACTTCTACAAAAAAGGGAAAGTAATTTGGTTTCAACTGGATCCATAGACCCCTCAAGTTATTTTTTTACGTTACCGCCAATATATGTAGGTTAGTTTTTGTCTTAATTGAACCCCGTAGATGACGCTACGAACGGGTTCTAGGCTTATTTTAAAAGATTTCTCACATACCATCTGGGTACATGTATGAGCCCCTTGATAGTTTGGATTTACAATTGGAAACGGTAGGTTTTAGGTTTAAAAATACAATTGAAACCGGTGATAACCGTTTTGGTGCAGACGAAGTTGCACGGGTCAGCTAGTATGTAATATAGATATGCTGCAGAGAGTTTGAAGGTATATGTTAATTAAGTTATGCACATATTTATGCACATATTTATGTATTTTAATTAAAACAAATGAATGTTAATCCGTCCCTGAGATTGTAGATAAAGCCACGTTAAAATATCAGCGCTGCAACGCTTGAACTTGTAAGCCTGCAGCATTATGCTGATACAGGAACTTATTTAGCTATGCAAAATCTATCCGCTGCATTTCTTTACTAGCTTATAACGGTATTATTACTCGCTGTTTCCCGCGTCTTTGCACACTTTTTCTGTGCAGTAATTATTTTTGACTCCATACTATTTAGTAGTGGTACAGTACGCTGAAGCCATAACTAGTTTCAGCATGAATGGGTCGGCTCGCCCGGGGTAATACCACCCTCTCATAGAAAACCGACGTGAAGTAACAGTGCTTGCATTGTTGCGTTTCGTTCGGTCAGTGAGAGCGCCGGTGGCCCACCTCCCCTCCCCCTCCCTCTACCTCACTCCCCTTCTCCAAACACAGACTGCCAACGCACTTGCGACTCTTCTGCTGTTGCAAGTGTCTATGGACGGTGGTGATCACTTAACATCTGATGACCCACCGGTTCGTGTGCCTCCTATGATATAAAAAAAAACTATATCCAAATATATCAGAGAGTAACTGACCCTGACAGAAAAACGGCGGATTTTATACAATCGTTAAGTAATTCCCTTTTTTGGCACTTTAGAGGTTGTTTTTTGTTTATGGCTTCTATGGCTATATCAGCCACATAGAAACCTAACTTAATTTGAAGGCTGAATAACATAAAGAAAACAGATTATTAAAGTGAAGATGAACACTGTTGGGGTTGAGTTTCCGAAAATTCTCCCTCACCTTGTAAAAACAATACATGCATACAAACTCTCACGAACCTAGCTTCAGTTGTTTGCGTTATGCGTTGTTAGGCTAATTAAATATCAAATATGAGTTTCCTTTATTATTTGAAGTGGAAACCTTTTTTAGGCGCATTGAGCAGGTTTTGTTTGGCAGGACAAAAACTTATAGTTTCCCGTTAGCGACATGCTCGTAAGCGTGACCGACCGTATTGCGTAATAAACTGTATAAAGATATATAATAATTCACACTATAATTAATTTAAAAATTTCAAAATTAACACATTCCATTGTTTTGAGTTTTCACTTCTGTCTTTAAGGTTTTATGACTGTACTTATGTCATAACGACCTTACAATTAATAAATTAAAAGGAACAATCACCTATGAGTCCTTAATCAGGAAAGTTTGGATTTTTGTCATTCGTTCCACATTAAAACTATTGAACGGATTTTGATGAAACTTTGCAGTAATGTAGTGTATATATTAGAACTAACGTTGCCCTACCATGATGATAAAAATCCTTGAAGTTAGACACATGCTGCCTTTTTTGTGGGCATAATCTATCTCTACAACTGTTTTCTAGAACTCAATCATATATCACTCATCGTTAAGGCAGCGTTCGTAAGAAACGTTTTCGTTCGATAGTTTTTTGTCCGACTTACTTTACAAATCTGACTACCAAAAACAAGTCTTTTCAGTTTTCGAGTTATTCTATAGCCTATGACAGTCACAAATAACGTAGCTTTCTATTGGTAAAACGATATTCAAAATCAGTTCAGTAGATCCAGATATTACCCCCTACAACCCCACAAGCTATACCTCTCAATAATCTTATATATAAATTTCTTCTATGCGTTTGTATGTCACTGACCTCCTCCTAAACGGCTGGACAGATTTTGATGAAATTTTGTGCGCGTGTTCCCGTGGATCCGAGAATGGTTTAGATTTACAATTGGACCCGATAGGTGGCGCTGCGATTGAATTTTAGATTTTTTTTTATTATCAGGGTGGGACAACGTCCGCCGGGCCTGCTAGTATTAGTATAGATATAGATAACATGTGATTGAAAAAATCTTGCCATCTGAAAGATATCTCGTTGTACATGAAAATAATAAATGGTGCCATTAATTGTAACGATACAAAGGCAGTTAGTCGCGGGCAGCTGGTAATAAACTCATATATTTAAAAATTTCTAGAAAACATTCACAATATGATTTATGAAACCATTAATGCTTTAAATGCAAGGTGGAGCTTTGAAACGAGCTATTTTTAGAACTTGTTTGTTTATTTACAACACTCGATAGAATCACAACGTGTGCACGTTTTCCCACGCATCGATGAGTCATCATATTGTCTTTTGTTCGTGATGTTTGGTGAGAATTCTAGTGTGTTCTGAATACTTCTTCAGTATTCTGAATCAGTGCATTATATACTGGTCACAAAATAAAATTATATCCAACAATAACATTTACTTATTTCGATATTGTAATGTATGATCTTGTCAAAACGAATGGTGGCAGAGTCTCATTTGGTGGCCTTCATTAAATGGTAAAACTCCCGTTCGAATTGTATTCATTACGCAGAAACAATCCGCGCTATCTTTAAGCCGATGGAATGTCTAACATCATAAATGCTCAAGCAATTTCTGTCTGATGTATTTTTACTTTCACATTTACAGTTCGTGAAAGAAGTCAATTAAATAAAGTCAAGTTAAAGAAACCTCTTAGATCTTATCACAGAAACAGCTGTTTATGTTTTTATGGTGGCAGAGCCACGCTGAAACTATTATTGGTTTTAGCATGAATGGGTCGGCTCGCCCGGGGTAGTACCACCCTCTCATAGAAAACCGACGTGCAGTAACAGTGCTTGCATTGTTGCGTTTCGTTCGGTCAGTGACAGCGCTGGAGGCCCACTGATGCTAAGCACAGTACAATCCAAATACAACGGCGACCACGACCCGCCATCCACCACCGGGCGTCGCTGTCATGCCGGCCTGCATAAATGCCCCTTCACGTTACGCTTGAAGGATTCCATGTTATAGGAAGGAGGGAACACACTGACCAGGCGATTGTTCCACAGCTTCACGGTACGGCAGAGATAAGAAGGTGCGAACTTTTTAATTCGTGCACAGATAGGATTTACCGTAAAACTATGGCTCCGAGCCCAACGCGTGTAGTTCGGTTATGAAAAGGAGAGGAAGGGATGAAATTCAATAACTCTTCAGAACACTCGCCATTATACAGACAGTTGAACACGCTCAGTGAGGTAATGTCTAATAATCTATACTAATATTATAATGCTGAAGAGTTGTTTGCTTGAATGCGCTAATCTTACAAACTACTGGTCTGATTTTAAATTTTTTTTCAGTGTTAGCTTATTTATTGAGGAAGGCTATATATCATCATGCTACAACCAGTACGAGTGGATCACCGATGACGAATTTTACAAAATCGTTTTTTTTTCTTTTAAGAGCTTCCGCTGCGTGTTAGCGTTAGCCTAAAATAACTATTCCACGCGGACGAAGCCACGAGCAAATCAAATCAAAAACACTTTATTCAATTTAGGCCCCAAAAAGGCACTTATGAACGTCAAAACTACCACCGATTCGGAAAACAACCCAGTCATCGAGAAGAACCGGCACGAAACTCGATCTGGTTTACCTTTTTAACAAATATATATAATATTTAGAATATATTAGATGCACAGAGATGAGTTAATTCCAGACATCACCATCGTTCACATATTGATCCACTCTATAATAGCCTTTTGACACCAAAACCAGCTTGACATGGCGCTTAAATTTGCAATCCGGCAAATCGCCAAAAGCAAGTCCTAACATATATCCTAATTAATGATAAATGTGAAAGTGAGTTCTTTTGTTTGTTACACTTCCATGTAACTTAACTACTCAACCTACTATTATGATATTTTGAACACGCTTTATCAGGGATATAGAAAAAAACATAAAGTATCAATTATCTAGAAAAATGTTCCCGAAGCATAGGTCTTATATACTTTAACACGAGCGAAGCCGTGAGCAATAGAAAACTATATCAAAATCGGTTCCATAATTTAGAAGATATATAAGAAGTTTATAGTGGTAGTTGACCGGTGGAATATCAATCCGATGCCCGCAGGTTTCAATCTACCAACAATGTTTCCGAAATTCACGCACGTTTACTAATTTAAATTGGTAACACTATCGGCTGATAGTTCAGGAAAATGTCACGAGGAATCCTGAACCTGAGATATGTTCTTGAAGTACTACTATATGTGGGAAAACGTAGGACTGTGGACTTCTTAGAGCTCGAATTCGCCAATACTGTCGTGGTGATTATGCACATACCTTCATTCGGGAAGAGGCCTATGGCCTTGCAGTGAGTCCTTACAGGCGTATGATGATGATGAGTTTGGAAGAACTAAGGGCATACCAACACGAATGGCAACCCACTCTTATATGATTTATTGATTTATGGGCATAGCAATTTTACAATCACACCTTACGTTAAGTTTGTACAGGTAATATACTAAATTTCGAAAGGCAAGCACTCAAATGCAGCTGTTGAAATCCAACTAAGTTTAAGCGCCAAATCGTATTCCGGAATAAATCTGCATACAAATACTCTCTACCAGTGATAGTATAAGTAAAGAGGTGTAGATACGTAACCTAAATGATATTTTAACTAAATAAATGGCACGATAACGCACACACACGTAAATTGATATTGTAACTCCCCACTATCTTAGATAAAATGTTGAAGTAAGATAGCATATTCTCAATATAGGTGGTGAAAAAGAAATAGTTATATGTTGCTTCGTTACATGGGAATTAACGAGGAATCCGTCAAAAATTACGAGTTATAATATTATTGCTCTGTACAAATTGTAATCAACATAAGTATAAAAAATAAATGCAATATTTGTTTTAAAGCAACGAGTATGGTAATTGAAAACGCGTCGGCAACCGATAGCGGAGACCAGTAATGAAATATCCAATATCGGTATGAAATCGCGCTCATACAAAATCGAATTATGCAACGAAACAATAAGTTCAGGTATTCTCAATTCAATGAGATATATATTCCTGATATTGTTATTTTTAAATCTATAGCATGATTAATGCATAATTATTAATTATTGATGTCAATTACTAAATGTTAGAAGCCTAATTCAATTATACTCGTATATGTATGTTACTTACATTCTTAGTCCTTATTTTAGATCTTTAGATTTAATTTACATTAGAATTTGTTGATTCTATCGAATAGTTTTTGTTTTATTTTAAATCTCCCTTAGCTAAGCCTAATTTCCCGCACCTACCTTAGTCGTGGTTGTTATAAATAAATATAATAGAATAGGGGTAAAGTAGAATAGCGTAGAATATCGTAGAGTAGAATATAACGGAACGGAATGGATAAGATCGGAACAGGATGGAGCATGACAGGACCAGACAGGGCAGGACAGGACATGACAGAAGAATACAAGACAGGTCAGGGCCATGGCAGGGTAGGGCAGGATAGGGCATAGCAAGGTAGGGCAGGGCAGGGCAACGAAACGAAACGAAATGAAATAAGATTTTTTTTCTTCATTTCCGTTTATTGACCTATTAAGAAACTACAACTGTTAAAGTGCTATGCGAACAGTGTTATCTGAAGGGGCCAGCGTTATGGTGAGCATAATCAGATGAGGGGAAGTAAAGGGATAAAATTATTTACGAAGAGATTCTGTAAAACAAAATATATTTCTACTTTAAATTGTTTTATTATCTTTGTTTAGAGTATAAAGAGCATAAAAAATAAAAAGTGATTAAATCCGTGGCGCACACCTAGTTGCTTCATAAAAAAATACCGAACTTGCGATAATTGTGGCGGTAAAATGTCATTAATTCAGAGTGGGACACGTCTCGATATTTTTCAGAGAGAACAATTTCTTTTTTATTCAATCAGTCGTTCCTAATTGACGCTTTCATTCGTAACTAGATAGATGTACGGCAGCGTTTTCCGCGATGCCAAATTACCTACTCATTGTTCTTCTATCTTGTAAGATTTAGCTGACTTTTTGTAATTACCCTCGATGTTAATATTTTTCTGGCTCAAATAATTCGTGTCTTCACTACTTATTATACAATACTATAACTTTTATGATGAAGAATCGGTAACACAGGTAAATAATATACGAGTCATCGAGCGTGGGAACAAGAAACATACACGTATGTTTCATCATTTCGATAATAACATCAAGAAATAACATGTTTCGAAAAAAACAGGCGGTTATATAAGGCGGTAAGGCTCTCAAATTGTAAGTAAATATAACTTAACAAAAATAAAGAAATTGATCGCAATAGAATCAAACGATGAATCCAAAACAAAGATGTTTTTAATACTACTACTACTACTTAATCAATTGATTTGATTTGATTGATAAAAAAATACTATACATTAAAATATTACCATTGGCCTTAAATTCAAGGAGTATGTAAGGTATGATAAATATTATAATAATAGTTATGTTATAATATCATTGTTATATGTAGAATGAAAAAGGGTAATTGGAACGTAAGAGTTCAAAAAATACATACAGTCGAGTATAGCTACCTCCTTCGCAAACTTATTTGAATTCCTTTATTGACAGATGTCAAAACGTCTTTTTTCTTTACAGGTGTGTATATGTTGTGTAAAATTGAAGCAGTAGTGTGAGTAATGCATATTTTAATTAATTTAATGTACTTTTACAAAATAAATAGCTTTCTGCACTTCTCCTCCATATAAACTTTAACTATGCCAAATTTCACGTTCATCCGTTCGCCCAATTCCGTTAAAAAGGGGTACAAAGTTTAGGCTTCACGTATTAATATATATGATAATCCCACATAATGTTTAAAACAATGTATTATAAAAACAGATCTGTTGTACATCTGTTTATTCGCCATAGCTATTTAAAACTCAAAGGTCATTTTTACCATTAAATCTAAACTCTATTTTTACGACCCGTTGTTTTTTTTTAAATATAGGTACGTATATTTTTATGTTATAAAACTTTAAATGCTGTAAACTTGTGCCTGTACAAAACATCATTGGAATCGGTTAATAAAGATATGTTTGATTAATTCACAAACTGTATAAAAATGTATATAATTATTCTTGAGAGTGTCTATAGATGTGAACACCAGATTAATGATAATAATTTCAATTTACAAATGAGATAATTTAAATAATTTATACTATCATGATTTAAAAATTCAAAAGGGAACACAGTTATTCTATTGTTTTGAGTTTTTACTTCTGTGGGCAGTCCTTATGATTGCCTCTAGCGAGATTACATTATCTTAGAAAAGGTTATGCTTTCAAAAGTAAGTTAAGTCGACACAAAATGATTGTTGCAACATTGTACACAAAAAATATTAACATATATATTGCTTACAAATATTTAAAATACACCTTTTTATAATATGAACCTATTTGTGGAATACATTTTATATACAAAAAGAATTTGTATTGAACGTTTTGATATAATATAATCCCACATAATGTTTAAAAAAAATGTATTATAAAAACATATCTGTTGGACATACCTGTTTATTCGCGATAGCAATTTAAAACTCAAAGGTCATTTTTACCAAAAAGTCTAAACTATTTTTACGACGCGTTGTTTTAAAAAAAATATAGGTACGTATATTCTTATGTTACAAAACTTTAAATGCTGTAAACTTGTGCCTGTACAAAACATCATTGGAATCGGTTATTAATAAAGAAAAACAACGTTGTTTTTTTAATGATATAAACTCGTTATACTATACGGTCTGCTTAAGAGTGACAATCTTCAATCGTGTGATAGTTCATGATCACATTTAACATATACAATAATAATATCAAAACATATACTAATAAACAACAAAGAGAATCTAAGTTATAGTTTGTTCTATGACTCTCCAAAAGTATGGTACAAATTTAAATAAGCGTAGGTTGAATGACCGGTGGCAAAACCTGCGAGCGGTGTCCCGGAGTTTATAACCTTCGATAATAAAACGAACAATAAGCCCTTTTGTTTGTTCAAACTTTAAAAAAATATCCTTTATTAGTTAGTTGGCTTCATTGTCACTTCACTTTTAATACGCCCAACGGTTATTGACACTGCTTTAACATAGACGGGTAGAGCACTGACTATAATATTTGTATTTTCTAGATAATTAGGTCAAATATTAAGTACCTAATTTTATAATGGATTTAGAACGAGTATCAAGTACTGAGTATCCTATAAAAATATTGCTAACGAGTAACCAGTCACCCAGTATAGTCACTCTTCTGCATCATTCACAATACGAACAGCCCGTCGCTGTGATCTGTCTAGATGTAATACAAGATAGGAATTTTTTTTTCCAACTGACTACGCTATTGGCCTGACAGATCTTTACAGCTTCACCGAACTATATAGAAAATGCAATTTCCAGCGCAGTTAAATAGTTTTCCATCCAGACATATTGACCTGCAGTCGAAGGGATGGTAAAAGTATACACGTCTATAGCCAGATATTTCGATATATTGGATCGATCTGTCTCATCGCCTAGCGCCTGGCTACTTGATGAATAGATTCGACCCGTCCCTAATGCCTGAATACATGCAAATAGATTACCTTCAGGTCAGTGAAATACTTTGATCTCTTGACAAATGTCCCCCTTACAAACCTTACAAATTCAATAGAATTACTTTGCATTCCTTAAGAGACTTTTTTTTAACTTTACCCTATTCACTGGAAATGTAATTGATTAATAATAATTCCAACCTCGAGTATAAAGTATTTTACACATCGAAAAGTCTACTTTTTTTTTCACATAGCATGACTTCCCTCCCCTAAACCCATAGGGTTACTGATTCTATATATGATCATAATATATACTAGCGGGCCCGGCACTCGTTGTGCCGCCCTGATTATGAAGAAATGCTTGATAAATTATATACTAAAACGTCCCTCATGAATCACCCTATCCATTGAAAGCCATATGAAAATCTGTTCGGTAGTTTTTGAGTTTATCGCGAACAGACAGACAAACAGACGCGGTAGGAGACTTTGTTTTATACTATGTAATAATAATAATAATGATGATTTTCTATATCATACAGGGTGGAATTCTTTAATGCCACCTGGAGGGAAAGTACTCAAAATAACAGAGATAGCAATTTTTACTCCAAAGAAACATTTCTTTATTTTTGAAAAGAAATAAAACTGCATTCAAAGATTTTCGAAAATTCTCTTGCTTCACCCGGGAATCGAACCGCATTGCATCGATCGTTAGGGTCAATCACAAGGATGAAATCTCTCTAACATACTTGGTAAATTTAATGAAAGGAAAACGTTGTTGGTGGGTGGGTGAGATGTAGTTGCCAGAACATTGATAATTGCCATAGCGTCTTAGCTGAGCCCTGTTCGGGTGAAACTTTTATATAATCTTGTATCATTGATACCTGATTAGCGACTCTCCTGATGGATCTAGAAAGATTGGGAAACAATGGGCTAATATATTGGGTGGAAAATTTGGTCGCTTCTCAAAATAAAATGAATTTAAAATAAGAGGTACAATCCCTAAAAGTACATTCGGCTCCTTTGGCAACCACCGCTTTTTATACAGAATACATTCTAAGCTTTGCTGAGTTGACGGTAATACCAAATTTGGAAAATTAAATACGATTACATTTTTTTTTATGTTAAAAGGATCAAACAAACAGGTGGGTCACCTGATGTTAACTGATCACCACCGTCCATAGATACTAGCAACACCAGGGGAGTCGCAAGTGCGTTGCCAGCCTGTGTATGGGGTAGGGTAGGGACTCCGGCGCTCTCACTGAGCGAACGAAACGCTGCAAGCAACAATGCAAGCACTGTTACTTCATGTCGGTGTTCTGTGAGAGGGTGTTACTACCCCGGGCGAGCCGACCCATTCATGCTGAAACTAGTAATAGCTGCAGTGTGGCTCTACCACATTACATAATCACTTTTCAAATGTATATGAATTAGAGAAATATTCGTAGATATCCAATCAATATTCCATCTGTCGAAAACATTCGACATTCGATTGTTCCAGACTCGTTAAAAAAGGCGTAGAACGGTTTAAATGATTTTAAAGCGACCCGCATATCGATCAAGAGCATTTACGTACGGTTTGGGGAGGCAAATAAAAGAAGTCCGGATGCATTAAGCCTTTAGGAAATCGAGTTTTGCCTATTATTTGTTCATACATATGTATTCCGGTGACGCTGTAAGAACCTTACCAAGTGAATAGTATAGATAGTTTAAAACAGTTCATACAAACAGACAGACAGACTGATCAAAAAAATCTAAAAGTACAGCCACTTCAGATTTACTTTCTTAGTTATTACAGGTCTCAATTGTATTTTTAAACACAAATAATCTTAAAAAACCTAAAACCCTATCATCTACTTACCCTACATCTAGCACTTCCAATTGTGAATCCAAACTATACAGGGACTCACTCAAACATATACCCAGTTGATATGTGAGAAATCTTTTAAAATAAGCCTAGAACCTGTTCGCACATTACCTAAAGTGTCCAATGAAGATCAAAACTAACTTACATATATTGCCGATAAAAATGTCTTCCTAGTACCCCTTGTGGTTTAATCACTAAAAATACTGTAAAAATTAGACTTTATCTGCGTTAAATTTCCATTTTGCTTTAGTTGTTTGTTTTATAAGAATTTGTAAAGTGTACGTGAAATCTGCATTCAATCTTAATTTTGAAAAAAATATATCACTTTTGATATATAAACCACCTTTTTCATTAAGATACTGAACTTGTGATAATATACCTTTCTAACAGTAAAATAATTTTTAAAATCGGATCAGTAGTACCAAGGATTCCTCAAAAACAAACTTTACCTCTCTTTATAATATTAGTATGAATACAACATAGTATAGCAAACACCTCAACTGATTATAATGATAAATTAAACATTGAATGATATCATAACTATTTTCAACTTGTATTAAAACTTTTTCACACTCCATTGTATTGAAGAAAAATATAAATATTAAAAACATATGAGAACGGCGCGTCAACTGTCACTTGTTGTAACTATTCGACTAAGATCTCGCAACGGTTTCGACAGCGAATTCAAATAAGCCAGTTTTTTATATATCTTTATGTTCTTCCAAACAGCGTGCGGGCTATCTGCCTGCCGTTAAACGTTGTGTTTATTAGTACATATCGCACCTTTACAGGCAAAAATATTGATTTTTATATAATTTAGAATGTTTTGTTTTTCACT
>MU160405.1:0-10090 GCA_015888305.1 Antheraea pernyi | reverse complement strand
TAACAAAAAAGTTTACTTACCTACGCACTTTGTTTGAGTAAATACTTAGAAATTAATTAATATAAATGGTAAAATTTGTAATATCACGCATGTTGCTTAGACCTTTTTGATGTGTGTATTTTAAATAGGACATCTATCGTCTCAATGCCAAGCTTCATTATTAACTAGCTGTACCCACGGCTCCGCCCGCGTGGAACCTAATGTAAAAAAATGTAATAAAATCATCTCAATGTATTAAGTCCATTTATTTATCTAATTGTCTCTCGTACGTAACTCGCGTCGTCATTAAAATTACAATAACTTTTGATAGAGTGAACTGATATTAATAAAACCAAGAACTATATCTTATTCGAGGTTATGCTTTATGTTCAGGTTTTACGTCGTTTGTAGGTCGTAGAGCCACGCTGAAGCTTACTGGTTACAGCATGAATGGGTGCCGATCCGCGGTATTACCACCCGATCAACACCGACGTGAAGTAACAGTACTTGCATTGTTGCGTTTCGTTCAAAATCAAAATACTCTTTATTCAATTTAGGCCCTGAGAAGGCACTTACAAACGTCAAAACTACCACCGGTTCGGAAAACAACCCAGTCATCGAGAAGAACCGACAAGAAACTCGATCTGGTTTATCTTTTCATAATAACTAACATTGTTTTTTAATTTATTACAACATAATAGACACATAAAGCTACATTCGTTTTTAGTGGTTGCACAGAGCGAGGCGTCACTTCCAGACGTCGCTATCGTTCACATACTGATCCACCCTGTAATAACCTTTATGTATTAAGACCCGCTTGACATAATACTTGAACCTACTATCCGGCAAATCGGTAATGTGTTTTGAGTGTTTGTTATAAAATCTAATACTATTACCTAAAAAACTGTTACTGGTCTTGGTAAGCCTGAAACATGGAGTGACCAGTTTGTTATAGTTTCTGGTATTTACATTATGTCGGTCTTTTACTAATTCCACATTATCGATGTTTTTCCGGACGTACATCAAATTCTCAAGAATATATTGAGAGCGCCAGAGGCCACTTCCCTTTCGCCATCCCCGCTCCTCTCTCCCCTCCCCCCAAACACAGTCTGGCAACGCACTTGCGGATCTCCTGATCTTGCAAGTGCCTATGGACGGTGGTGAACACTTAACATCCGGTGACCAGCCTGTTCCTTTGCGTCCTATTGTCCTATAGCAGTGATGCTTGTTCATACAAACATACAAATGGATAGATATTTCTAAAAATGATTGAAATGTATTTTATTGCTTATTCTAATAGATACTTACAACAATTTTTTTCCCAAAAATCTAAAATGTACAGACACTTTATATTTACAATCTTATTACATTACTGTTAGGCGAGGTGGGTATCCGGCGCTCTCACTGACCGAACTGTGAGAGGGTGGTAGTACCCCAGGCGAGCTGACCCATTCATACTGAAACCAGTAATAGCTTCAGCGTGGCTCTACCCCCTACACCACTGCTCGAGTTTCCTACGAAAATATAATACTGCATCATATTTTAAGATACCTCCAAAACGCAGCTCAAAAAAAGTTTTAATAGTTTACTAATTTTTTTTTTTATCTCAAAATCGTTGGAAATTAATTTTGTTTATTTATTTTTTGCTTTATTTAGCAACATTCTACCATTAAAATGATTAGGACCCTGAATTTTTGGGATACCCTAATGTATAAAGGAACGAGATCAAAGTTCTAAAAAAACTAGCAGACGAGAACGATCAACCATTTTATTATATACTAATGTCTTTTGGAGTTCATTTTGTTACCGATTCGATTATGGGTGCGTCCTCGACTTTGTTCAGTAATTTTGTTACGCGTAACTTTGACGATGGATGATATTTTTTAGTTGGGTCGCTGTCTATCTGTGTCACTGTACATTTATATATACAGTACTAGTTTATGTACACGACTTAGTTCGCCTGAGTGTACATTAAATCTATCCTCGGGAAAAGTCTCATATTTCTAAACAAAAGGTATCTATGTTCTTTTCTATATTCCTGACAATTATGTAGAATTTCATAATTATCGTTTGAATAAATTAATACGTGAAAGCGTAAAAAACTATCTCACATAATATTAGTTTGGATTTATAGTAATTTTGTGTTTTTGTTGTTAACCCTTTTGGGGAGATTCTTTATGGATATCCACCGACCCGGGGGAGAGGGTGGGTTATGTCCGACTCTCACAGACTAAAACCCCACGGTGTACGTCCTTTTGTTGAGGCGGCAAGGGAGCGTACTGAGCTAGTCCCCTTATATAGCCGCCCCAACTGTCCGCCCGGCGGAAGGTGACGTACCCTCCCGCCTTGCTCCAAACATAAGCTGGTAACGCACTTTCGACTCTCCTGGTGTTGCTAGTGTCTATGGACAGCGGTGAACACTTAAAATTAAGTGACCCACCTGTTTGTTTGCCTCCTATGATATACAAAAAAAAATGAGCACGGTGTACCGCGTGGCATAGTTAATGTTATTAGGTAACGTTTGTAGTAACTCACCCGACCTGTGCTTCACGTTCATAGTTACAACAAAGAAATTGCTTAAATATTCTCTGTCACAGGTTTAGCTTAAAAGCATTTACTTATCCCACACTAAACACATTATTACTTAAGTTAATGCTCAAGGTTTTGTAAATACATTCAAGACATTCTGTTTTATATGAAAACGGGTATACTCTGCACACACCACATAAAGAAATAAAGTACTAAACAGTGGCTTTCTTTGTCCAGCGAGAAAAGAAACATGTATTTTTGTAGTTATTTTTATAAGAATAGTAAAATTACAATATATTGAATATATCGAAATTTTGTTTCCTTAATCTCTAATTGTGAGAATCAAGTTTAATGATGTATTAACCCAAGTGAGTTACCTTATGAGGCTGGCATAGTCATCAAGGATGTACTGAAGCCTCGTTAAAAAAAAAAAAAAAAAAAAAAAGAATAGTAAAATTACAATATATTGAATATATCGAAATTCCCTTTTTGGTTACGAACAAAATGCTGCAGAAATATGTAATTTAAATACATTAGTATGTTACACTCGATCTTTTTTTATCCTAGCACAAATAATCAAACGCTAATCTTTATTGGGATGTCTATATGTAAGTATCTTGGCAGATAAATTTACACTGTCTCATTTTTAAATTCTACATACTAAAGAAAATCATTATAAGGGACTTATGACCTTGTGCATTGTGGTAGCGATGTAGTGGTGGATAAATATTCTACCATTTCGAAAAATTATTGAATGTAGTTTGTGCGTGCTACGTATCGCTTCTTAGACTGTATATGGCAATGTACGTGTAACTTTTTTATACGGTGTAGGTAGCCTTTGACCAAAATCTCATCTTATGTTAAATAATAATGTGATCCAAGATGGTAGACACACTAAGCCAAGAAGAGGACTGGTTATCAAGTATTGCTGCTGGAATACGCCATAGGTTCTTGGCGACAGATTTTCAACTTGTTGGTGTTAGCTAGCCAGGCGGGCTTAGAAGCTACCACTATGCCAAGTCCATCTGGTCTTAAAACTGGGGTCTTATTTAGATGACTTATACATAGCTACTAGCGGACCTGGCGGACGTTGTCCTGCCTTGATAATAAAAAAAATCCTAAAAGTCAACCGCAACGCCACCTACCGGGTCCAATTGTGAATCTAAACCATTCACGGATCCTCCAGCCATCCAGCCGTTTAGGAGGAGTTCAGTGACATACATACGCACAGAAGAAATTTATATATAAAGATATGCTTCAGAGATCATTCATCTAATGGGCTATATGCTTGTAAACCAATATAAAAACAGTAATATAATTTTTATAAAATTTATAACATATTTCTCATTAGTAATGTCATTCTTATTCAGCCTTCTCAACAGATACTTTAAAATACCTTACTTAGTACTCATCTACAATGTACAGGAACTCCTGTACTCAATTTCACGCTTCATCCATTTAAGCTGTGCGGTATCAATCAGTAAAATTGTTTTTTTTTTCAAACTAGCAAACCCCTGCGACTTTATACGCATTAAATTATACCGTAAAGTGTAATTTCGTGACACCTAGTCACGCGTTATCAAATATACATATACAGATAAATAAACATATAAGACAATACTTTTATAGGTTGCGGATTTGTAATAAAACTTATGCGTTGCTCTGTAAAAATGGTATTTTAATTTAACACTTGCGTACACACACTACATTATATTATATTATTTAATTTAATATGAATAGTTACCTGTAAAAAGGGAAACGACATTTAAAGTTTATTATTCCACTATTAATCGTTTTTATTATAAATCTAAATTTTATTATAAACACCACAATCACCGTTAGTTGTCGAATCTCAACAGGACTAATTTTACTATGGTGCTATTATTATGTTACAGTGCCATCTAATGAAATACGTAAGTACCTTTAACGACTAACAGCTGTACAAATACTAGTTTCTTTACAAACATACAAATAAAAACATATTGTATTCTGTTACAATTTTTATATATCACACGTAAATAGTTTTGGCAATTATTCTCAATACACGATAGTTCTAAGATTTTGTGATTGTATAATGTGTCAGGATGAAGTGTGTGTACACAGTGCCCCTTCATTGGATATTCCGTGTGTGTTTGTACTGAAACTACTTTCGAAAGTTGCTACAAAACAAGAGGATATCCTTTGAAATGTCCGCAATCATCGTGCAGGCTTTGGATTACTTGCAACACTGTTGTTACTTCAGAGACAAAAGCTATGTGAGCATAAAGTAATATAGGTTTTAATTGACAACAGAACTACAGTTGTTACTGACCGTGTTTCTTAATTAACGATGTAGTAAATTACTTATCCTAGTCTTGCCTTAAATACTTCACATTTTTTCACTTCACATTTCAAATACTACTTAAATACTGAAACAAACAAAAAACAATTTTTCTATTGCAAATAACATTCATTACTTTTACAGTGGGTTAGTTTAATACATAAATATTAAAAATATAAAAAGCTTATTCGAAGTGGTCTCCATTGGCTACAATACAGTCCTTTAAACGTTGAGGCCAGTTATCAATAGAAGCACGCATTCTAACCATGGGAAAATTCTTCACTGCCAATCGTACGGATCGTTTTAGGGACTCCATATTATCATGGCGTTTAGAGCAAGTCGTATTCTCTAAAACTGACCATAAATCATAATCCAGTGGATTAAGATCGGGATCAGACGACGACCAGTCTTCAGCTCTGATGAAGTCCGAAACGATCGTTTCCAACCAAGACTGCGTAGACCGAGCTTTATTGGGAAGCTTCCTTAGGACTTTAAGCATAAATACGGTCATTTTGTTTGTTAAAACTATTGCTCAATTATAAACAATTTCTCATCCGTAAACAAATTTTTTCTGTGACCTCCCTTTGCGTACCGTTTCAGTGGTTGTTTCGATTTTACCACCTTATTGTTTTTAAAATTATCGGTTAAGAACTAACCAGTACGTCTCTTATAGACTGAAAGACCTAAGTCATCTTTTAAAATACGCAACATGGTTCTAGGTGCTATCTTCATCTCCCGAGATAAAATCTTTTGCTTTCGGACAGGATTTCTTCGAATTCTTTCTCTTACTGCTTTGACCACCTTTTTCGTACGATAGTGTGAACGGCCAGATGTTATTCTGTCACAAACACAGGAGGTCTCATTATACCTGTTATTAGCTCGGTACACAAACATTTTACTAATACCAAGTGTATGGAGGGTTTTAAATATTGCACTTGGCTTCATACCTACTTTGTGTGATGCAATCACAGCGACTCGGTTCTCTTTACCACCCCACTCCATTTTAATATCGTAAAATATTGTACAATGTACTGGTGCCTAAATGAGAAAATTCAATGAATAGTCATATAAAAATGACAGATTCGAAATTCAAATGTAATATTTTGTTTATTTTTAATTGTAACAGTATTTATGGCCAGACTAAGTATATCTATTACAGTATTTTTCATTTTAATTGTTTCTACAAATTAATTGTTAGAAATCCTAGCAGACTTTGAAAACACTAAAATTGCCCAAATTTATTTATCCAATTATTTTAGACATCTTAGCAAACAAGTTTGTTAAGTATAAGATATAAAAATAAAACATAATCATAGCCAAAATCTATTATTATATTATTCTTGAATAAAAAAAATAATCATTCAAGTTTTGGTATGGGAAAACAGAAATATACTGAGTGCCTCTCTTTCGCTGTCTTTAGTAGTTCAGGCAGAGCGTGACGTCAATAGAACGTGTTTACCTCCAATTTTTCGCTGACCGCATTTCCTACCAACTGACAACTAACTAAAAACGAAAGGTTAATTAACTAAAACAAACTTTATAATTGAAGTTCATTATAGCATTTTGCTTTTTGGCTTATTTAATATTTGTTTCAGATTTTTATAAACAGAATATATAATACCAGCTAGCCGTGCGACATTAGCACGCCTTGATAATAAAAAAAACTTGACAAATTATACCTAAACCTTCCTCATGAATCAATTGATCTACTTGTGAAAACCGCATGAAAATCCGTTCAGTAGTTTTAGTGTTTATCGCGGACAGACAAAGAGACACTGCAGAGGACTTTGATTTAAATGACTTTATAATACGTAGTCATTACGACAGTCGTATTTGCAAAATATTGGGACGTTTTTTTGAATGGAAATAACAAGACTGATTCGTCTAATGCCGGATTTCTGAGGTACTTTAACTGTAGTTTATCTGTTCAATAGTGTTATCGGTTCGATAACTTATCAAATTGCGTTTCTGAACCCACAATTATACCATAAATGTAAGTAAAATTCAACGGGCCATTTGACAGTTTATCTTTTGGATAACTTTGTTGAGTCAATAACTATTGCTAGTTTAACCGAGTACCTCAGAAACCGGGCATGAGTGAAATTAATATTCTTTACATCAGTAATACATTTAATAGAATTCGCCTAATCTTTATAGGTATGTCATAACTTAATTTCCTATTCTTTTCTGAGCGTAATATTGATGAAGTTCTGCTATTTCAATTGTATGAGACATTATTTTCGATTGCACACATCGTAATGTTGGCTTCAAACTATTCGCCAAACTCGTGAATCGATAGAATAGTTGGTCCCAACACTCACGCTAACGTCAACAGTTGCCCGACGCATGTCGGTTTTATTAATGGAATTCTGTACCAACGAATGTATCCACACGTTCTGTTTTTGCATGAAGCGTAACCGGTGAGCTTATATTACTCATGAAATGAATATAAAATATAAACTATGGAACAAGAATATTTGCAGTTTACAAACACAGTCAAACCTGGATAAGCGAGATTTCAAGAGACCGTAATCTCTTATTCGCTAATGGCTTCTCACTAAACCAAGTTTTTTTGCTTATAGAAGTACAGGATTGAATCTTCTGGCAAATATGTATATATTTTATAGGTATTATTCATTACTTACGAAAAGAAAACAAAAATCTTAGACTAATATATATTGTTTAACGAAATCCCTTAACATTTCCGCTCTTCTGTTATTACACTGTGTTTTTCTAGTTTCAAAATTTTATCAAAACTTGTTTAACCCTTTTGAATAGAGTACGATACAAAAATTATGTTTGTTAGTTCCATAAAATTTAAGAATGAATTGTAATAGCTGATGTTAAATACACTACTGTCACCTATAGAACTAGCAGTCTTAATTATAGAGGTAAAGGAAAAGATGACTATCTCCTATAGAATATTCTATTCCTCACTTATGGGGCTTTTAGAAGGTTAGGGTAACGAGACCTCGCAATTACTGTCACTTATCCAGTTTACATTCGCTCAGATTTGACGGTATTTGAAGGATTATTTAAAAAGGATTTATTATACATTTCGAAATTCGAAAAATGTGTTTGAAATATACATACACGATTAATAAGAATGTATATTGTATAAAGTGTCTGTACTTTTTCAATTTTAATGATGAAAATGTTTGCAAGTGTCTAAGAATAAGTAATAGAATACATATCAATTGTTTTTAGAGATGTCTTCCTCTTTGTATGAACACGCATCACTGCTAAGGTACTGGTCACAATAACACCATACCATAATGAGAAAGCATATCTTCGAGAATAAATTAGTCTTTGTTTCATCAAAATCGGATCACTCTATCAAAAGTTATTGTAGTTTTGATGACGACGCGGCGTATGTACGAGACAAAAGTAGACAAATAAATGGACTTAATACATTCAGATGACTGTATTAATCACTGGTTTTACATAAGCTTCCACGCAGACGAAGTCGCGGGCAAAACTATTAATTTATATACCTGTTAAAAGTACCTATAACTGTTTTTATCGAACGGCTTCACATTGATACGGATTGTACTATACTGACATGATTAGGGTATAGGTAGCGTGTCAACTCTTATCGTGTTTACCAAAGAGCGGTAACTCAAATGTTTGTACAAACGTTTTGGCCAATATATCAAGCCAAGGTAATAGATGTCATTTTAGGCACCTTACCGTTTTTTTATTAAAACCGAACGACAAACCGGTCACTTCATTTGAGGATCGTTGCAAAAATAGCACACCAACGACGCTCCTTTTACGACCCGTTTACGAATTCACAAATATGTCATCGTAAACGCAAGTTAATGTTATTACTAATAAACGGTTTATTCGAGTGTGGGTTTATACGTTAGGGATACGTCTGAATTGCGTGCGGAAAATTTATACAGGCTGCTGTATTTAGCCCGATCATGAGTATTGGAAAGTAATTTATATTGTTACAGAAAGGACTTTTTTTACAATCTTATTGAAGTAAAAACTTCTTAGGCGCGTTGAGCGGTATTTTTGGCAGGAGATATATTTATAATTTCGCGTCATAACATGGTAGTAGGCGTGACCGACGTATTGCGCTTGCGCGGCTTACGTCACACTAGCGACGCATAGTATATAGCTGTGTACATCAAATATTGATATTTTGTATAGAGATTGTGCAGCTCATCATATGTTTGTTGAATTAATAAATTGTATAAAAATTATATACTTATTTATTACTCAGAGTTTTTTTTTTATATCATAGAAGGCAAACGAACAGATGGGTCACCTGATGTTAAGTGATCACCACCGTCCATAGACACTTGCAACACCAAAGGAGTCGCAAGTGCGTTGCCAGCCTGTGTTTGGGGAGGATAAGGGAAGGGGGAGGGTAAGGGAGGTGGGCCTCCGGTGTACTCACTGACCGAATGAAACGCAACAATGCAAGCGTTGTTACTTCACGTCGATTTTCTGTAAGAGGGTGGTACTACCCCGAGCGAGCCGACCCATTCATGCTGAAACCAGTAGCCGCATCAGCGTGGCTCTACCACCTACAAAGCGCCAATATACAGAGTGCCAATAGATGTGAAGGAGTGACTAATGATAATAATAGTTGTGCCGCTTTTATGTAGTTTAAATTTATCGCAATATTGTGATCAGTTCGTGACTCTTTCCATCCCGCTTATTACCCTTTCCATTTGGCACATACAGACACTCATCATCGCGCCACGCAACGAAAAGATCCGCGCCGCGCCGCATGCTGTAATAGCTGATTCTTTCGCTTGGTCGAGCGGGTAGCAATAATCGCATCGCTCCACATAGTGCGTGCCGACACTCTTTTATAGTCAAATATCGTTGTGTCTGACAATTTCAATCTAGACTTTAGTGTCCGGCGGAGCGAAGAACAATCCGTGTAGTGCATCGAGAACAACCACTTAGCTGGCTAGCGAGGTGAAACTGCAACGCCACGCGGTATGTGCCTATTTTCTTCCCAATATTGTCATAAAGCTGATCACAATATAGTTTAGCATAATATTCGCACCCCAGCAAATACAGTTCACTCACCCATAGTATAGAACTTCAATGGTGCCGAGAACGCAACGGCGCCATCAATAATTTGAATATAGTAATTATGATTATAGGTCTTTACCTATGAAATTGCCGTTCTGCAGTACTGGCCAGTAATCAAATCAAATTAATCTTTGTTTGGCTAAGAATTCTAATTTCAAATTAATTTATTTTACGAATTCCGAAGACTTTGGTCGACAATGACGA
>MU160404.1:67920-85375 GCA_015888305.1 Antheraea pernyi | reverse complement strand
CTTAATTCTGTATAAAGAAAACACTCAGACACGGAACTAACAAATATCCTTATTAACAAAAGACAGTCATACATAGGATTGGAAAATGCGGTTTTTTTGCTGAAAAATGTAGTTTACAGTTGCGAAATGCGTCATTGAATTTAAAACCCGTATAAAATTCGACTGGAGAAAAACCACCGTTACATATATTTCTGGGGCAAAACAACAATTTTCCCGTTGCCGTGTTCAGTCCTAAAGAATTTAGTTGGCAACAACTACTGATACATAAGGTGTACCATCATAGAAAACGACCGATTTGAGAATATACATAGATATAGGCTACATTGACAACTTAGCGTAAGATGGATAGCATGTATGTTTAATAGGCACTTTATATTGTATAAACTTTGACATAAATAACATCATTTTACGTATGAATGGTTAAGGGTTTTTCGAGTGAAAAACTATTCCTTAGTGATGGCATACGACACGACTACAAATTTAATAATGATTTATGAATACACAATATAAAGTCTTATGAAAGGACAACTGTGTAACAATTTACTTCCCAGGTAAAACAAAACAAAATACAACAGAGTGAGTTATCTGTTTGTGTTTGCTTGTGGGGACATGTTTGTAGTTTATTTTATTACACATCTGCGATCTCGGTACTCTCATGAATTCAAATGCTAGCTTCCATTATTACCTATGTTCTTACCTTTATGAAATAGGATTCGGTAACCCACAATGAATACATTCAGCTAAATCTAAGCTTAAACGATACAATATTTATATCTGGATTTGATATATTAGTTTCTACCACGGATTTTGAATTTTAGATAATTAATTATTGATTAATAATTTAAATATAATGCAATGTATTGTATAAATCTATGAATATATATACTTCATAAGTATATCTGTGTAGTTATATGTCTTTCTGTTCGAGTTATACATTAATTAACTAATTTCTATTTGTATTTTCCATAATTTTTTCTCAGCAGCACTGCTTAATATATGAAAGATTATAACACCTTGTGGCATTAAGCTTGCTGTATGTGAATCAAACAGTTTTTTTTTTTTGTTTAGCAATATTATAAGAAATTGTAAACGATTATTACATCAATCACGTATAGTGTCGAAATATATATGCCTTCCAATAAGGGTGGCATGGTCGCTTTGTGACCAAACCCTTAAAAAAAAAAAACACTTCCTAGATACAGTCACTATTTATTTGTGCAGAGCTTCGCCTTACAATACTTTTTACATAATAATGCGTAGATATCACCGACGGCCCATCTATATAAGTCAAAGCGATTACTATTTACACATAATTCCGCAAAATAATTTAAGTAACACAAAAATAATAAAGTATGAACAAATTAATGTTATTTAAGCTATACAACAATTTTATATAATTATCCTTATTTATGTATCTCTAATGTGTTTACTAATCTGTTTCGACATGTAGATCAACGACATCTTGCCTTTTATAGGCCGAACTATAAAGTCAAAGAATATACTATTTATTCATAATTCCGCAAAATAACTGTAGTAAATATAATAACGATCAAACTAATGATTCAATTCTATATAATAATATCAATTCTTATTTACGTCTTATTGAAATATATATTACAATAATAATTCTTATTTATGTATCTTTAATATGGTGGCGCTAGTATCAATGTGTATCTCTAATATGTTGGCGCTAGTGTCAAGGTATATCTATAATATGGTGGCGCTAATGTGAATGTTCCGGTCGTATTGTAGTCTCGTCTCTTGAATGTGATACAGCGGCACCGGAGGTGGGTGATAACACTGTCTTTAAATCATTCTTATCTTAATATAAGGCATACTTATAAGCTGTTTTGTACCTAAATACCAGAGTGTTTTTATGATAAGGTACTTATTGTGTCATTTATTTCTATGCTAAATCTATACATATAATAAGAATGCAAATGTAACGTGTGTGTACATTTTCTATTTTCGTGAAAAAAATTGTTACAGGTGTCTAGGAATAAGTAATAGAATACATTTCAATCATTTTTAGAAATGTCTGTCTGTCTGTCTGTCTGTTTGTATGGGCACGCATCACTGCTAAAGTACGAGGTTCACAATAAAACCTCAATATCGTAAAGCGTATCTTCGGGGGTAACTTAGTGTTTGTTTCATTAAAATCGGTCCACGCTATCGAAAGCTATTGTAATTTTCATGGCGCCGCGACTTAAGTATGAGAGAAAAGTAGATAAACAAATGGACTAAATACGTTCAAATGACTTTACTAGTCATTGATTTGTGCATCAGGTTTCAAGTGGACGAAGTCGAGGGCACAGCTAGTGTATAAATAAATTCCTAACCAATTTCAGCCACAGCGACTATGTCGAGTCAAAAATTCGTGAGCTTTGATGTCTCTTGCGAACGTAAACCTTTGCCTAGTAAGTGCATCCGCACAGTGAACAAATAAGAACACCATTTACATAAGTGTAGTCGATTGACGCTGTTCCTACATCATAGTACGTAAGTCCATGTACATTAAAGGCTTGAATCTTTGTCGCAGTTAAAAGCTTTTCAACCCGAGGGTATATTACCAATTTTTAATAACGAATAAGTACATACACTTTATACAGACGATCTATACTATTAATATAATAAGAATGAAAATCTTACGTGCCTAAAAATTGTGGTAGGTGTCTCTTTGAATAAGTAATAAAGTACATTTCAATAATTTTTAGAAATGCGTTTGTCTATCTGTTTGCTTGGACACGCATCACTGTTAAAATATTGCGTTTATGAAAAAATCTCGCGAAGAAAATCATAAAGTATCAAGTAACATTTAGTCTTAAATTTCATTAAAATCGGTTCACTCTATCAAAAGTTATTGTAATTTTAATGACGACGCGACTTAAGTACGAGAGAAAAGTAAGATAAGTAAATGGACTTAATACATTCAAATGATTTTTTTATTCATTGTTTTTTTGCATTAGGTCCCACGCGGACGAAGCCGCGGGCACAGCCAATAGTTAATACAAGTGATAAAATATAAAACTGCAACATAACCGAAAGAGCACTCATGGCTCTAATGAAGCAAGCACACCGTAAACGGGTCCCATTAAATTTATTAAGGTGATAAAAATAATTTAACCTGATAGCATGACCGGAAATAATATCCGGGAGGCATAAAACAAAAGGGAGGTAATGATCCCTCATTCTTTTAGCAATATTGGGAATTTCGCGAGGTGTGGCCTCAGCGTTAGTCTGGAATCGTGACCGGGAACTTTATGACCAAATTAAATTACTCGGACAATTTTACTTTAATCAAGTGAAGTAGGGAATCACTTGTGTATTATATTAAAATCTATACGAGTGTATTAAACGCTTAGAGTGACTATTGGATACGGGAAAATCATTAAAAAAATTCGACTCACACGGGAATTATTTTTTGTCCGAACCTGTAAAATAAATAGGCTATTCTTAAAAGTGTTGAAGTGATAACTTCTTTCGGCATTCAGAGATTTTTGCAGGAGAAAAACTTACGGATTCGTGTCACCACTGACCTCAACATGCTGCTGAAGCGTCGCCGACATCCTCGTGATGGATTATGCTTGCGTCGTAATCATTTTTCTTTGTTTTTTTACTATAGCATGGCAAAATGACTGCACTATGCCTGACGGTAAGCACAGTACAATCCAAAAATAATGGCGACCACCGAGTGACACACTATCCATAACTGGTCGCCGCTGTCATGCCGGCCTGCGAAAAACTGGATATGCACAGGCTGATTCCGAAACGCGACCCGCAGAAGCGAATCACTTTGACGGGCTTTTTCGCCATATACATGGTGGTTGCGACCCAGTCAGGCTGTAAAGCCCTACCACCCCGCTTTCGCCATTGCCTCGTTCGTTACTCAGCAGGGTGCGGCACCACGTGCAGTAGAGGTTGGCTTTGATGTCTCAAGTCTTATGATGTTATTCGACTCCCCTACACTTGTTTTATTGGATTACTTACTTTTGTTTGGTTGAGCGCGTTAATCCTAGGAACTACTAGTCTGATTTAAAAAAATCTTTCAGTGTTACGTAGCTCATTTATCGAGGAAGTCTATAGGTTATACTATCACGCTAAGATAAATAGGAACGGAGCTACAATGAAGAATGTTTCAAAATCGGTTTCTTTTTTTCCTTTTAAGAGCTTCCGTTGCGTGTTAGTGTTAGCCCAATGTATTTTATTCCACGGACGCAGAAGTTAATGTTAGAAATGCGTATGCGAGTTTGTTTGTTTGTTACGCTTACACGCCCTACCGATTACTACTGCCTACTCAACCAATTATTATAAAATTTTGCTTATATTTTGTCAACGGTACAGGAAATGTAGGTGGTAGAGCCACGCTGGTTTCAGCATGAATGGGTCGGCTCGTCCGGGGTAGTACCACCCTCTCACAGAAAACTGACGTGAAGTAATCGTGCTTGCATTATTGTGTTTCGTTCGGTCAATGAAAGCGCCGGAGACCCAAATCCCCTCTCGTTCTAAACTTCCGCCACTTCCCTTCCGCCACTCCCCTCCCTCAGTCCCTCCCTCTCTCTGCTCCTCTCTCCTTACCCCTCACCCAAACACAGGTTGGCAACGCACTTGCGAATCCCCAGGTGTTGCTAGTGTTTATGGACGGTGGTGGTCACTTAACATCAGGTAACCCACCTGTTCGTTTGCCTACTATGATATAAAAAAAGGAAAGGACATAGGGATAGGTCATTAATACAGATACTAATGAAGGAAAGCCACAGGTAGAAGTAATAAAAATAACCTAACAAATTGAAACCTAATAAAATTAAAATGTAATTAATTACTTTATCAAACACATTTAACTTCAAATCACAATTTATAACAACAAAAATATCAAAACATCGGAACATGAATTTTCATTACGAATGAAAATAAACATTAACTGTAATAAACATTTAATTAAATTCGCTTTTAAGGTTTCGTGACTTTCACTCAAGTATTGTTTCTTTGTAATTTATTTCGCAATGGTTAAGATGGAAACGCGTAATTTTAATTACCATCGAAAATATTCGTATCTTTTATTCGAAACGAAAAATGAATTCTGCAAAGTGTAATTGCTTTTTCGTAATAATGTATTATATTACGTACGTTCTTTGACTGTTGTACATATTCAAATTTCCTTTTAACGATGATTTTACAAAAGTTTATTAATAGCTATCGAATATATTTAGTCATTGAAATACTTTAATAGAAGTGTTAGATAGAGATTGCTTAAAGATCGGTATTTAAAGAAGTAAAGAGAATAATAAAAAAACTATCCAACTTCTATACAAGTTTGGTGGATCAAAATTAATCTCTTACTTAAGATCTTTGTAACATCTCTCTATACCTTTAAATATATAAGCATTCTTTTCCATAAAAAGAGGAACATAATGTTATTTAAAATATAGATACATTTTTGCATCATATTTAGTATACTTTATAGGTTTCACCACTTTTAATGTTAAATTACGATGTATTCCAATATGGTAAACACGCCAAACCTTTTTTTACGTGTTGATTAATCTACATGGGACACTCAGAGGTCTGGGGCAGCTTGAGTAGTGTCTACCGCCCTCTACTAAACGCAGCAAAGCTTTAACCGAAGGCGACCCGCACCGAATAGAAAAAAATTGAGCCGTCACGGAACGCCTGGCAGATGTGAAACGTCGAAATTATTCGGATCGAACGAATCTCAAATTCTCGAATTCTTAAATTACGCTATAGGTATGCGAGCTGAGTGCGATAAGAGAAATTACGCACAGTCGCTTGAGCATGGCATCGCGTCGCCACGTCTTACGCACTCGCCACGCCAATAATAAGGTTTACCCGCGCCTACAGGTGTTTCACATCAACTACAACACTATGAACCGTAATTAAAAAAAAATCTACATCATAGGAGGCAAACGAACAGGCGGGTGACATAATTTTAAGTAATCACCGCCGTCTATAGACACTAACAACACCAGGGGAGTCACCAATGCGTTGCCATTCCGTGTTTGCGGGATGTGGGCATCCGGTGCTCTCACTGACCGAACGAAACGCAACAATGAAAGTACTGCTACTTCAAGTCGGTTTTCTGTGAGACGGTGGTACTACCTCGAGCGAGCCGACTCATTGATGCTGAAACCAGTAATAGCTTCAGCGTGGCTCTAAGCATGAACAAACCCCACAACACTCCCGGCCGCAGGAGTTTTTCCTATACCACACCCGATTGAGACAGCCCGGTTCTCCGAGTGGCTCCCAATCTGCCGAATTCATGCAATGGAAGGTTAGTGCCACTGTCCCTTCCCCCTATGGGTTCGACCGGTAATGGAGAGGAAGACCTCTCCGACGCCCCCCAAAAACATGCTAAGCATGACTCTCAAAATCAACTACCAGGATACATCAATAAGTGCTTGATAACATATTTTTCAGTTGAGGACGGTAGCTAACCAGGTGGGCTTAGATGAACCTTACCACCATAATCAGGTTTCGTCGTCGTTTCGAAATAATTGATTAATATTTAAAAAAACATCATGGTACATAGTAACGCTAACTTGTAATTCACACTGTTAGACTAAAAATCGTTTACAGGTAGGTACGGTTATAATCACTACATCAGCCTCTCTTGAGTAATTCAAACACCGAAAAATAAACAATTGTATATTTTTTCCCACATACGATGTTACAATAAAAATATTTCTCATGTTTAGGTTTCCTTACATTGTTTTCTTTCATCGTCAGGCGACAGTGTTACCAATTTAAATTATTAAATGTGTGCGAATGCCTTAAATAATATTTAGTACACTTCAAACCACCACAACTTCTTGAACAAGACTTTCATTAACTTCGACATAGTAATAATTTATACGACGATAAAACATTTTCTAATACTTACCGTTAAGCTATCATCTTAAACATCCCACTAAACGTAGTACTTCCAAGCCCAACTTAGCGGTAACCGTCTTTCCATGAGAGATTGAGGTCAAACAGTAGATTATAACGCAATAAAAATAACTCCTACCTTATCGACAACAGCTCAGTGTTTAGGCACCGTGACAATCGGCATACGTTCTAAACCTTGCCGAAAGCCGTACCTCCCAGTAAAGTATAACACCATGACGGAATCATAGCATTGTGGTAAGGTCTTTTCTAACCCCGCCTAGCTAATTTATAAATCTGTCGCCAAGCATCTATGGGTATCTTGAACAACGTCGTCACTTTTTTTTAAATAGTAGCACGGTAAAATGATTGCACTGTGCCTGATGGTAAGCACAGAACAATCCAAAAACAATGGCGACCACTGAGTGACACACTATCTATCGCCGGTCGCCGCTGTCATGCCGGCCTGCGAATAGCTGGATATGCACAGGCTGATCCCGAATGCAACCCGCAAAAGCGAATCACTATGACGGGCTTTTTCACCATATTCAGTCCGCAAAACCCTACCATCCCGCTTTCGCCATTGCCTCGTTCGTTATTCAGCAGGGTGCACCACGAGCAGGCGAGGTTGGCTTGGATGTCTCAAGTCTTAGATGTTATTTGACACCCCTTACACCCCAGTTTAAGTACTATTACTTTTAAGTAATAGTGTTAAGTCTTACAACGATGTCCTAAAACATATTACCGTTTTACCAGATTGTAAGTTTAACAGTCATGTCACGCGGATTTTGGTGTCAAAAGTAGGGTGGATCAATAGGTGAACGATGATGATGTTTGGATTTGACATCACTCTTTATTTACTAAATTATAATTTGGACATCTCGGCGATATAATCCCATTACCTATTTATTTATTCTTTATTTATCCATTTATTTAGATATCTCACTTATTTAATACTTTGTTTCTTATATTAATGTCTACTTATATGCATATATATACGTATACATAATAAACTTCGCTATTATTGTGTTATTATAATATATTATTATTATCATAGTGTTATTATTATTAGATACATAAATCCACTTGGCCACAATGGAAGATCAGCGCTGGGGCCATTTGTAAATGCGACCAGCACATGCTGAATTGTGCGCCTTTGCAGTTAAACATTGGTATAATTTGAATATGTTTTAACGTACATTCTTATATACGTACATTATATACACCTTTGTAACTCTACTTTTCTACTATTGTGTTATCCATGTGTTTGCTGCAATAAACATATTTTCATTCTTTATTTCTTTGTGCATCCAATAAAAATCATTGTAAGGTTAATGTACTTTAAATATAGATACAATGTATGTTAATAAGAAAAACTCGATCAAGTTTCTTGCCAATTCTTCTCGACGACTACCCTTGTTTTCCGGACCGGTGGTAGTTTTGACGTTTATAAGCATCTTCTTAGGCCCAAAATTCAATAAATTATTTGTAATTTTGATTATGATTTATCGTCGAGTGAGATAGTGGTCAAATGCTATAAAATCTATATCGACGGAAGAAAGCGGAAATATCGTAACTTGCATTTTGGGCTGAATCACTTTGTACCATATTCTTGTATAAATAAATACCGCTTTTAATGGTCACGCTATCCTATGATTCCATTTTTCATCGTTACAACATTGGTTCTTGCCTAGTTTTAGCATTACACATGGAAAAAAATGAATTTTTGAAATAGATTTTTTATGATGGCTCTGTTGTAAAGTTGCGTTTTTCATGTTGCGACAACTCCGCCTTCTCACGTCGATACAATATAAAGTAACTCTAATATAGATTTTCGTTTAAATAATAGAAGATTACTGAAATAAACACGAAAACCTCCGAACACCAATAAGTCACTGAGTCCAATAAACGGGACGTTCGATGGACCGTTCGAAACCAGACGCTTGTTATTAGCTCACACAGGTGTTGTTGAGTATCGGGCCGTTTGAAATATCACCTAGATCCCTTTAAGGGAATTACATCTGTTCTACTCGTTCGGAAATTGGACACGATGCGGTCATAATCGTTACGATCAACTGTATTAATCTCATGTGACCATAGATCTCGATCTATGTTCACTTGTCTTTATCTTTATTACTAGCTTATACCCGCGACTCCCTTTGTGTTTATTATCTTTAACTATATATTTTATGTTCAATTGAAAAAACATAAACTTGAAAGCAAAAACATGCTTTGCTTACAATTTCCTTTTAGCCTTTTATAGTACTTTTTGAGGGGCCGGCGAACGTTATCCCACTCTGATAAAAAAAAAAACCTTAACAAATTATACGTAAACCTACCTCATGAACCACTTTATCTATTGGTGAAAACTGCATGAAAATCCATTTAGTAGTTTTTTGAGCTTATCGATAATGGACAGATAAACAGACGTGGCAGAGTACTTTGTTTTATAATATGTAGTGATGAACATTGTACTTTGTTAGTACTTTAACGACTTTATGTTAAATAGCTTATACCCGTCAATTCTTCTGCAGTTACCTACGTATGCGAAACATACTCAATGTTGACTTATTATACTTTTATTTATTGTACTGATATTTATGTATGATGTTGTTATGTGTATGTATTGTATACTAGCTGTACCCACAGCTCAACATGCGTTTTTTTAAATCGTATTAAAGAATTATAGAATTGTGAAAAACGCTCTTTAAAGACAACTGTAAGTACGACGCGCACGCCACTAAAAGTAACATGTAACGTGTACAGTAGATATATAAATACAAAGAGGTTTGTCATCAGCAACACATTTGGAACCTTAACCCACCATATAACTACCTGAGTGCTCACTTACACTGTATAAGGAACTTACGAAACAATAACTTAAAATATTGTTACTAAGATTTACATTTACATTACATTTAATATACATTGCCATTATTATAATTAAGATTTTGTGATTATACATAAAATAAACGCTTGTCTGTCCTGCGAGAAATTATATTATGGAACACTTTACGTAATATGTTTATAATCTAAGATCTTTTTAGGAACACCTCTATATCGTTAATGTTATTAATAATTATAATATCGAATTGTAAACAATAAGCTGATAATGATTTATCTTATTAAAAATAAAGAATGAGTTGAAAGCTTGCTAAATGTCATGCAGACAAAGCCACGGTTAACAGCTAGTCTAACTTAAAATAAATTAAATTACTTTTTATAAGTTCCACTATCCGCTAGTAAAAGTCCTATGAAAATCGGTCTAACCGTTTTAGAGAAAGCACTGTGGGCGAAACCACAGTTAACAGCTGGTATAAACTAAAATTGCATAAATTACTTTTTGTAAAGTCAGCTATCTGTCAGTGAAAGTTTCGTGAAAACTTATCTAACCGTTTTGGAGATAAAAAAAAAAAACCTTAACAAATTATACGTAAACCTACCTCATGAACCACTTTATCTATTGGTGAAAACTGCATGAAAATCCATTTAGTAGTTTTTTGAGCTTATCGATAATGGACAGATAAACAGACGTGGCAGAGTACTTTGTTTTATAATATGTAGTGATGAACATTGTACTTTGTTAGTACTTTAACGAATTTATGTTAAATAGCTTATACCCGTCAATTCTTCTGCAGTTACCTACGTATGCGAAACATACTCAATGTTGACTTATTATACTTTTATTTATTGTACTGATATTTATGTATGATGTTGTTATGTGTATGTATTGTATACTAGCTGTACCCGCAGCTCAACATGTGTTTTTTTAAATCGTATTAATGAATTATAGAATTGTGAGAAACGCTCTTTAAAGACAACTGTAAGTACGACGCGCACGCCACTAAAAGTAACATGTAACGTGTACAGTAGATATATAAATACAAAGAGGTTTGTCATCAGCAACACATTTGGAACCTTAACCCACCATATAACTACCTGAGTGCTCACTTACACTGTATAAGGAACTTACGAAACAATAACTTAAAATATTGTTACTAAGATTTACATTTACATTACATTTAATATACATTGCCATTATTATAATTAAGATTTTGTGATTATACATAAAATAAACGCTTGTCTGTCCTGCGAGAAATTATATTATGGAACACTTTACGTAATATGTTTATAATCTAAGATCTTTTTAGGAACACCTCTATATCGTTAATGTTATTAATAATTATAATATCGAATTGTAAACAATAAGCTGATAATGATTTATCTTATTAAAAATAAAGAATGAGTTGAAAGCTTGCTAAATGTCATGCAGACAAAGCCACGGTTAACAGCTAGTCTAACTTAAAATAAATTAAATTACTTTTTATAAGTTCCACTATCCGCTAGTAAAAGTCCTATGAAAATCGGTCTAACCGTTTTAGAGAAAGCACTGTGGGCGAAACCACAGTTAACAGCTGGTATAAACTAAAATTGCATAAATTACTTTTTGTAAAGTCAGCTATCTGTCAGTGAAAGTTTCGTGAAAACTTATCTAACCGTTTTGGAGATAGCATTGCGGGCTAAATCACGGTTGACAACTAGTATATAGAAAGATTAATTGAATTACTTTTTATAAAATCAGCTATCTGCTAGTGAAAGTTATCTGAAGATTGATCGAACCGTTTTGAAGATAGTACTGCGGGCTAAGCCACGGTTAACAGCTAGTATAAAATAAAATTGCTTAAATTACTTTTTATAAAATCAGCTAACTGCCAGTGAAAGTTATGTGAAGATCGATTGAACCGTTTTGGAGATAGCATTGCGGGCGAAGACACGGTCGAGAGCTAGTATAAACTAAAATTGCTTCAATTACTTTTTATAAGGTCAGTTATCTGTCAGTGAAAGTTTCGTGAAGATCGGTTGAACTGTGTTGAAGATAGTAATTCGGGCGAAACCACGGTTAACAGCTAGTCTAAATTAAAGTAGACTAAATTACTTGAAATGATGACCGCTATCTGCTGGTGAAAGTTTGGTGAAAATCGGTCCAATCGTTTTGGAGATAGAATTGCAGACGAAGCCGTGGTTAATACCAAGTCTAATTTAGCGTAGCCTAAAAAACCCGCTGTAATTTCAGCTATGTGTCAATGAAACTCCTGTCAAAATCGGTCTAGCCGTTTCGGAGATTACACGGAACAAACGGACAGACAGACCGACAAAAATTTACAAATTGCATTTTTGTTATCAGAAGTTTGTATACTTCCATACCCAATCAGTGAAAAATTTTTATTTTGATATTACATACAGACACTTCATTTTTATTATATGTATATATAGAATAGATATGTAGTATATATAGTATATCGGTGTTGATATTATATTTATATAAATTTTTTATTGATATTAAAGAGGTTAAAGATTTTTTTTTTAAACTCACCTCTTACACCTCACATTTATGCCTGCATCACCTAATGGTTGACTAGCAGTGAATGCTTTCGGCATTAAGTCCGCCATTGCGTATTTAACGCATAATGTGTAAATAAATATCACTTGCTCTTCTACATGGTAAGAAAACACATACGCTAAACGTATGCGTGCACAACAAACCTCTATAATTTTATTTGCTTGGTTATAGTATAAAATACCTTGGTTTTTTAATGAAATTGAAACGCATTTACTAGCCTACCTTTATTTTGTACTTACTCGCGTCGGCATTTAAATTACAATAACTTTTGATAAAGTTAACCGATTTTAATGTAATAAAGTTTAATTGTTGATCAATGATATTCTTTATGATTTCTTTGACTTAGTTTTGTCATGGACCTTATAATTTAGCAGTGATGCGTGCACAAACATACAGAGAGAAAGGCAAACATTTCTAAAAATGATTTAAATGCTATCAATTATTCTTACCCACTTGCACGTGGTAGAGCCACGTTGAAGCTACTACTGGTTTCAACATGAATGGGTCGGCTCGTCCGGGGTAGTACCACCCTCTCACAGAAAACCGACGTGAAGTCACAGTGCTTGCATTGTTGCGTTTCGTTCGGTCAGTGAGAGCGCTGGAGGCCAATCTCCTTTCGCTCCCCTCCCCCATACACAGACTGGCAACGCGCTTGCGACTCCCCTGCTGTCGCTAGTGTCTATGGACGGTGGTAATCACTTAACATCAGGTGACCTACCTGTTCGTTTGCCTCCTTGACATAAAAAAAAGTTCGTATTTATACTTCAATGGAAATATAAGCTAATCTTGAAAATGCACTAAGCAGAAGACGTTTTATTCTAGTGAGACAAAGGAACTCAACTATACCTGTCCTGATCCTGTACCTGATTGTAAGCATAGTGCAACCTAAAAATAACAGCGACCACCAAAAGTTACCTGTCACCAATCTCCGCTGATATGCCAGCCCGTAAAACTTTCTGAAGCTCTGACTAGTTAGTCCAAGACTAAAATGGTATCATCATCAATATTCAATCGAACACTTTACTTTACCACCTCGAATCATTACTTGTCCCGCTTATTCCTATCCGTTTTTATTAGAATAAAACGCATAATCGAGCAATTCACGAAGTAGTATCAAATAAAATCTCTACCACGCTTTGAAATAATAAGTTCATAGCCGCGCGAGTGATTCCTTAAAATGAATCAAAATCAGTATCAAAGTATTTCGTTCGGTCAGTGTGAGCGCCGGATGCCTCTCCCCTCTCCCCTCCCTTCTCCCTTCTCCTCTTCTCCTCTTCTTCTCTTCTCCTCTTCTCCTCTTCTCCTCTTCTCCTCTTCTCCTCTTCTCCATTCCTCCCCCAAACACAGGCTGGCAACACACTTGCGACTCTCCCTTCTCCCTCCTCCTCTTCCCCATTCATCCCCCAAACACAGGCTGGCAACACACTTGCGACTCCCCTGGTGTTGCAAGTGTTTATGGACGGTGGTCATCACCTAACATCAGGTGACCCTGTTCATTTGCCTCCTATAATATTTAAAAAAAAAAACAAGATTCTTTTTCACATACTCTATAAAGTACAAACACGTTAAATTTACTTTCTTATTATATGTATGCCACTGACTAAACCGTGACAGAAATTGGACCTCATTTGTTTTGTAGGTGGTCATTATTACATCATTATTATGTTATTGGTTACATGTTGTTTATTATTATTAACTGTGATAATGATCAATCGATGTTATCGCAATGTGAGCATAAGTATTATACAATAACCCATAAGTGTAAAAGGCGATGCTCCCAATCCATTACACAAATAAGGAGTCTTCATTTCATTATCGTATCGTAGGTAATTGTAATATATGTTACAATACAATAATATTACAATATATATTATTATACCAAGATCACCATAACATGCTGCACCTAGAATAAGGATTAATAATAATATTACAAACATACTACATATTTATCCGAGCTATTCTTCTATCGGCTGAGTGCCTTAAGCGCTCGTCTTAGTAGTCCGGTGAAGCTGTTAAGACAACGCTAGCTCAACAGCGTAGTCAGTTGTAAAAAAAAATCTCATGACATATTATTTATTTTTGATAAGTTAAAAGATCTAACTAAAAGATAACAATCTAATAAAGTACCATTGCCTCTGTCTCCAATTCCTTCATCTATTTTTTAGAATAAAGACTGTAATAAAGCCATTTTTAGTATACACAGTCACATTTAGATATAGATTTAATAAAGTATTAGTGCCCATAACATTGTGGAGCAACTTATATTCTCTACATTTTTGTATCATAAATTATATCTTTAGGAATTCCAGAAACGAAATTTTTATTAATGCTTTACTCCTGTAATCTGGATTATTATAATAAAAAAATAAATAAAAAAAAACGCTTCATAAAGATTGAAGCGAGGAACAAAAATTATCTCATCATTTAAAAACTGCATTCTGTGAGAACCGAGGCGTTAATTATACACTCAGAATGAGCCCCGAGTAAAAAAGAATTTCAGAGGGGAGCTATATTTATCACAAAATCTGATGCTTTAACGCGTCAGGCGTTTTTTTCTCCCTTGACAAAATGAAAAGAAATAATTAAGACGAGAGCCAGAGCGAATGTAATAAAACACTGCGAGTCAACGGACTCGACTCACCGAGCCGTTGTAAAAGATCGATAGAATTTTTAAGCCGCTCGCTAATGACTTGGAACACCTGTGCCTCTGACATTTACACTGTTGCCTACAGAAGTTTTATCGCGTGATATATCTTATTTGCATTATAATTTATTTCTAGAATAAAACGAGATACATAAAGGTAGTTTTAGACTGTTATTCGTAAATCACGCTACGATAAAATCTCCCATAATTTTGAGTCGTTTATACAAAATAATATGAAACCTTAGTGAGTCGAAATTCAAGGGGAAAGAAAAAAAAATGTTTTACATAGGTTTTGATATATAAAAAAATGTGTTTAGATTTTGTACTATCTAAATTGAAGTAACAAAGAATAATAAAATAATAAGAAATTGCTACACAGGTAATATGTTTAGATTAAAGAATACTCTAGAAAAATATGTACTTAGCAATATTCTGAATGTCGGCTTCATATTTTTTTTCGAGCTCTAGGCTATAGGCGAGTTCGAGGTACAGAGGTAAAATATAGTTTTTTCGATTTATAAAGTGGTAATTTTTTTATGTCATACGGCAAACGGACAGGCGGATCACCTGATGTTAAGTGATCATCACCACCCATAGACACTTGCGACACCAGAGGAGTCGCAAGTGCGTTGCCAGTCTGTGTTGGGGGAGGGAGGAAGGGAATGGGTAAAGGAGAGGAGGAAGGGGAAGGGAGTTGGGCCTCCGGCGCTCTCACTGACCGAACGAAACGCAACAATGCAAGCAGTGTTACTTCACGTCGTTTTTCTGTGAGAGGGTGGTACTACTCCGGGTTAGACGACCCATTCATGCTGAAACCAGTAGTAGCTTTAGCGTGGCTCTACCACCTACAACAATACTAATAACTAATAAACAATAATATGCATTGAAATACCATATACGTTGTTTCGTACTTTTATTATCTCTAATAATCTATATGTTAGCACGTCTTTTTTGATATTTCTTTACCGTTTGAAAGGAATGTATCTGTCCACTAGTTTTCGTGAACGCACCTTTAAAACGTTCGTAAGTGCTGCCCTCTAGAAAAACAACTGAGTACTTTGAATCTAGCAACGTAAAAAAACCACTCTGAGCGATCTGCGTTAATAAACAATCGCAAAACCGGTACAGATATCTAACACACTGTTAAAATAAACCTAGTACCAGTATAGACTAGTGCCCTATTATTTTAAAATGAGCGATCTAAGCCACGAACCTAGCCGGGGTACCCCGAAGAAGACAATCTCCTAGTGCGGGTGAGTAATAGATATATGTCCTCCTAAATTCATTTCCTATACATAGGTATTTGAAGTAATAAAAGTATTATGGCTTGAACAAAAAGGTTCTTCTTTCTTGCTTCTTTCGAATTATAGAAGTTTTGGATATATCGATATTCTATGATTATATTTTAAATAATCGCCACATATTTTCTTATTGTATTACAGGTTAAAATTATAATTTGTATTTTATATTATCGTGAAAGATCATCGCACAATAAGCTACGGCTAAGTGCTCATAAGATGAAACCACGGGGCCCTAATTTCACTTCATCCGCAGTTTAACGGCTGAAGTTAAATGACTGGTAATGGACGCACTTTGCAAATGAAATTTCCAACGCCTCTCGGCACTTAGTTACTGTTCTAACACTTACCTTCATACAGTTACTGTCATGTTTACTGCAAAAATACAAAATATAATTTTACAATAAATGTATACGAGTGCCTATTATCCCTATATACGTGTGCGCTTGTTTATTTCATAACATTCATAAACGATCTCTTTATATACGAATTTTATATGATAACTAGCTAACCCGCGCAACTTCGTCTGCGTAAAATCAGTTATTGTTAGTCAGCTATTGTATTTCCAAACTCGAATCTTTAGCACTGAGAGATAATACACTTTTCTACTTTTATCTACTTCTACATTTCAGACATCATTTTCAAAATCAGATTTTTTTTATGCAGCACGGCAAAATGACTGCTCTATGCCTGATGGTAAGCATAGTACAGTCCAAAAACAATAGCGACCACCGAGTGACACAGTATCCATCGCCGGGCGCCGCTGTCATACCAGCCTGCGAACAGCTGGATATGCACAGGCTGATCCCGAAACACGACCCGAAGAAGCGATTCACTATTATGGGCTTTTTCGCCATATACATGGTGGTCGCGACCCAGTCAGGCTGTAAAACCTCACAAAGATCAGTAGGATCAAGGATTATTACCCCGAACATCTAAACTTTTCCTGTCTTTACAATATTAGTATAGGTATAGTATTGAATGGCAACTGCAAACGCCGAAACTAATTATTCTGTTCCTAAATTTACAACCCTGCATCCAATAATTCCAATACTCATCAGTATTTGGAGAACAAATTTTATCAAATATCGAAACAACACAGGTATTGACAAAACTCTATTAGATACTTTTGAGACTTATTTTTTACTAGCTGTACCCGCAGCTCCGCACGCGTTTTTTTTTAATCGTATTAAAGAATTATAGAATTGTGAGACTATGTACAATTACAGAAAC
>MU160404.1:30826-58738 GCA_015888305.1 Antheraea pernyi | reverse complement strand
TTTTTTATAGTTGAATGTAGAATGAAAAAGTGTATTTGGAACGTAAGAGTAAAATAACACATACAGTTGAGCATAGCAACCTCCTTCACAACCTTTTTTGAAGTCCTTTATTGACAGATGTCAAAATGTCTTTTTTATTTACATGTGTGTATATGTTGTGTAAAATTGAAGCATTAGTGTGAGTAATGCAAATTTTAATTAATTTAATGTACTTCTAATGCATTTTATATAAAATAAATAGCTTTCTGCACTTCTCCATATAAACTTTAACTATGCCAAATATCACGTTCATCCGTTCGCGCAATTCCGTTAAAAAGGGATACAAAGTTTAGGCTTCACGTATTAATATAATAATGATGATAATACATAGATATTATAGAATAGAAAAGCTGAAAAATTCAAAGATTTGTAATATGATGTAGTGACAAACATATTTTTGTGCGCTTCAATCGCTAAACCTTCCGAGATAGAACAAATTAATGTTCTACGGAATTGTATATCTTAAATAATATTATTAATCAATCCACACTACCCCATATTAGTATATACATTGCACCCGTGCGAAGCTGGGTCACATCGCTAGTTAGTAATAAAATCAAACATTACGTAGCGGTTAGTTATAGTAAATTGAATAGTATAAATACTTGCTCCATGAAAAACTTTTGTATGTTTCAGTTTTATTTGAACCGGTGGGCTTAGATTTTTAAATGAATTTATAAGACACAACATGTCAAAATAATATCAAATGTATTCTAAAAAGTTTCAATAAGAAGAAAAAGCCCTTTTTTCTTGAAAGCAAGCAATTTTAGTGATTTAAAAAATCATCTATACATACATATATAGATTTTTTGGGCATAAAACCATCTCGGGCGTCCCCAGAATACCCTACAAAATTATTATCACAATCTGATCAGTAGTTTCGGCATGCATAGAGGACAAAAATAAAAACATTGATTTTTATATATAAAGACTAGAATTTGGCCGCAGGTTCGCTCGCTTATCTACTCATAGGGAATGGTTTTGTAAGTTTGTATAAAAGGATAGGATACCTTTTCTGACCTGACAGCGTGTTTATAATATTTAATGAGGATTGGTTAAGTAAACGTGTGAAAGTGTAACAAACAAACTTTTTTTTTGTTTTGTTTTTAATGAATATTTTCAATTGAAAATTCCATAAGATTAACCGTAATATTATAAATTCTTCAGAAAGGCCTTTACAATTACGTTAATCTTTTTACGAAGATAA
The DNA here is from genome assembly GCA_015888305.1 of Antheraea pernyi. NCBI lineage: Eukaryota > Metazoa > Arthropoda > Insecta > Lepidoptera > Saturniidae > Antheraea > Antheraea pernyi. Next base: position 57,492 of record MU160404.1, on the reverse strand, counting down.
TTCTGTTGAATCTTCAAGAGTAAAGCCGTGTTCATAAATAACTCTTTAAATAAAATGAGCAAAAACTTACACCTTTAATCATTTTAGGTGTACCCAGATAATACCTTAACGATGCATAAATATGGACAAGGGTGGACAGTAACCTGTCATATTAAATTATGCAGGGTAAAGGAACAGAGAAATGGGATAATCCTTCGACATTAAGAATATATTCCAAAGTCATATTTAAAAAAACAGAAGCGGTTACAACAAAGAGTTGCTAACTTATTGGTCTCTGCTGCTATTTAATTTGTTAAAATATATTCTTAAGGCATAGTTATGTATAGTAAATTGTTTAGGTGTATTTACCGGAATCCCTTGTTATTTTACAAAATCAATTGACTAATTTTTTTTTAATACTACGATAGTGGCAAACAGGCGTGCGTGCCGCCTGATGTTAAGCAGTCACCGCAGCCTATGATTGCAACATTAAAGGTGTCACATACGCATTGCCGACACTTCAACTTTCCTCTTGAAGAATGCTATATTGTAGACCCCGGGAAAAACATTAGCGTGTGTGAAAACCCCTCTGAAACCGGACCGTCCGAGCCCATTTCGGTTCCAGTGTGTGAGGATGAATACCCACCGGATGACGAGCGGTACGATGGCGAAAAGTAGCCAAAAGCATAAGGTTGAACAATTCCTCGGAACATAACATTAAATTACTGGCCTAGTTAATTAAATTAAAATTAAAAAAATATAAAATTAAATTAATGGAATAATTAAAGGAAATTAATTTTATAGTATAAGGAGACCGAAACAATTTAATCTATACTAACATTATAAAGCCCTAATCTCAGGTACTACTGGTCCGATTTGAAAAATTCTTTCAGTGTAAAATAAGTCATTTTTCGAGAAACGTTATACGCTATATACATCATCACGCTAAGACTAATAGAAGCGAAGCAGTAATGAAGAGTGTTTCAAAATCGGGGTGTTTTTTTTTCTTTTGAGAGCTTCCGCTACATGTTAGCTTTAACCGAATGTAACTATACCACGCGGACGAAGTAGCGGTCAAAAGCTAGTTCATTAACAAAATACTAGCTTTCCGGTGTGGCTTTGCACGGGTCTATTAAATAAGAAAATGAGATCATAACTTCTCTTCACACTACGATCGTGTAATTATATAAAACTAGTGGGCGCCCAGTGGTCGACACTCGATCATAGTTCATTGATTTTTTAATGTTTGAACTTTATATTCTGACAATTTTATAATTCTTTAATATATATTTTATAAAACGCGTGCGTAGCTGCGGGTAATTCTAGTGTTAAAATATTATTGTTACAATAATGCCGACCTGTAAGGCTCCCACTACTGATCTAAATGTGTTTTCCCGAGTGAAGGCTTGACTTTAATCTTCATGTTAACCCACGTCGTATTGGCGATTGGAAACTTCGAGAAATACAGAGTCCCATATTATAGGAAGGAAGGTACACACTGGCCGGGAGATTGTTTCACAGCTTCACGGTACGGCAGAGATAAGAAGTTGAGAAACTTTTTAGTTCGTGCCCAGATAGGATTTACCGTAAAACTATGGCTCCGAAGCCCAGCGCGCGCGGTTCCAGTATGAAAAAGATTAAGATTTAAACCTGCAAATAAAGTGTTATATACTTTAAATATCAGAAGCGACAAATGTTGTGGGATTTGATAGGAATAAATAACATACTATAAGCGGTGCATTGTAAATACAGTAGCCAGTTAAAGTGTATTTATTGGTTTATTTGGTAAAAATTGTTTGCAAAGATCTAAATAATAAATACTTTATTAAGTTCAGAGCAACAGAAGGCGGTTATGAAAGTCAAAAATACCACCGGTTCAGAAAATAACAAGTCATCGATAAGAGCCGGCAACAAACTCGATCTGGTTTCTTTTTTCATGATACATATTTTTACAAAAGATAGATAGTTATATTGGTTTTAGTGGTTTCACAGAGAGGGGCGTCTTTACCAGACGTCACCATCGTTTGCATAGTGATCCACCCTATAAAAACCTTTATTATTAAAACCGGCATGACATGGTGCTTGAACTCACATTCCGGCAATGTTAATCAATTGTATAAGCTTATGTTTTACTACAATATACACTATAAAGTTCCAAGAAAAGTTCAGTAGTTTGTCGTTGGAATAGTAAAACCTACGTTAAAAAATCGAATGCATCATCAAATATTCTCGTTTATAATATATGTAATTTTTATTATTTTTAAGAAAATGATATTCATTGGTACCTTTTTCTAATAGTCAAATGAATTATACATTAGAAAATCGTAAAACAATGTGGAATGAAAATTAGAGAACGAATTGAATAATTGAAATATGATATTTTATTCGATTTGTAATTTTTTACTTATATATAATAAATAAACAAATATAAAAAAAATGTAAAAAAAACTAAGAGAAATCGTGTACACTGATAAAACATGAGGATAAGCAGATATTCAAATACAATTATAAAAAACATTGTAAATTCCTTTTTTTTACGGTAACCGGCTCGACGGACTTTAAAATATGAGGTGTAATTAGATTCATCGTAATTGTTCGAATGAGGCAGACTACAATATATACATATAATATTTAAGTATGACATATGTGAATAAAAAATGAGAATAGGGATAAAATATATTTTTATTGTTGCGTCTAGTTTCAGCATGAATGGGTCGGCTCGCTCGGGGTAGTACCACCCTCTCACAGAACACCGACGTGAAGTAACTGTGCTTGCATTGTTTTCCCCTTTCCCTAACCCTCCTCCATACAGAGGCTGGCAACGCACTTGCGACTCTCCTGGTGTTGCAAGTGTCTATGGACGGTGGTGATCACTTGACATCAGGTGACCCACCTGTTCGTTTGCCTCCTTTTTTGACATAAAAAAGGTACCTACGGCTGAAATTGGATTTAGCTCTTTTTGAAATGTAACGACGACTCAATTCTCTTAACGACGTGTATTTGGGAATAATACTGTACTGTATAAAATAGCTTGGTAAATAACAATTTTTTTTTTGTCAAATGATAAATGGTTAATTCGTGGTTAAGGTTATGGTGAAGTCGTGGTGGTTTAGTGGTTTGTCCAATGGAATATGATTTCGATGTCCGCAGGTTCGCACCCCAGCATGTACCAACGAATTTTTCGAAATTCGCGTACATTTACAAATTTAAATTGGTAACACTATCGACTGACGGTGAAGGAAAACATCGTGAGGAAACCTGAAACTGAGAAATGTTCTTGTAGTACTACTGTATGTGGGTAACATAGAACTGTGGATTTCTCAGAGTTTGAAATCACCAATAAGTCGTGGGCTGGCGTGGTGATTACGACTATACCTTCCTTCGGGAAGAGGCCTATGGCCCTGCAGTGGGTCTATTAGGCTTATGTTGATGATAAATGGTTACTATGTATTATCCTTAAGAGATAAATATATACCATCACGGACTTTTCTATCGAACATTTTAAGATATACAATTATATTTTTCAAATATTCAAATTTAACCTATCTCGTAAGGTTTAGCTAGGCGTTTGCAATTTAAGCGCACAAAAATATGTCTGTTACGACATCACATTACAAATCTTTGAATATTTCGGCTAATCTGTACTATAATATATATGTGTTGTACATATAAACCTTCCTCTTGAATTACTCTATATATTGTTGTAGTAAAATCCGTAGAATAGTTTAATAGATTTAACCCTAGAAAGATAACCATACCACGGCATACGTTAAAGGCGCACCTTCAAAGGCGCACTCTTTTATAATACGTGTTTTTAATTGATTAACTACAAAATATTTATAATTTATGTTATTATGTTAAAAGGTATATTTAAAACTATGAAAATAAAATACATTTTTACTTTAATTTGTTTATTTCTAATAATTTAAAACCAAATGAGTACACCTCTACGAAAAAATAACGAACATCAACAGTCTTACGCTTCAGGAACAAAATCACTTATAATATCTTATGAAAATAAGTGTTATTTCTTATAAGATGTTTGACTGAAATATAATCAGTTTAAAAATATATATATCATAAAAAAATAATTTAAAAACGTTCTCATGACAAACGTAATTTTTGACGCCAGAAATGGTTAATTTGCACTTAGTACAGGTTGACATTATTTTATTATTAGACGTACAGTACCGTCTTCTTTAACCGATGCCGTGATGGTTCCTCCTCTTGTATTATACAATCCTATACAGAAGGTTCTGGAACAATATTTTCAATGATACTTAGAACATGTCTCGGAAAAGTAGAAGTCTCTAGTTTCTCTGTCATTTAGTGCGTAGCTAGTACTGAGTACTAGTACTGTACAGAGTTTATTCATATATTCTCTTCTATTCAAGGGCTTCTCATGTTTTTACATGACATTATTGTAGAATATCACGTAAGAGTTGATGAAACTCATGTTCAATATACCATAAAGCATAGTCATTGGCCACCTATTCGTTTTCCTTGAATACGACATCGAAAAGCACATTTGGCCGAAAGTGTCCACGTCTCCTTTGGCTAGATTATAATACATAATTATTTTAAGCTTACCAGTTACTAGATTTAGAACACCTTCCTCATCACATGATGATAATAAACCGTCCATCTTGGCGGGAATCGGCTTGTATGATACCATAGCTATATAACGCATAAAGAACAAATTTAATTTCCGACCAACGTTCTCCTATGTGCTAATGCATACATAATACATCGTTCCTAAAAACAAATAAAAAACATTTACAAATAGGCTTTGAATCGTTACAACTGCAATATGAATTAACGTTTACGAAAAGTTTCACAAAAGATAACCATACGCCTCGCAAGCGCACAGAATTGTCATATAAATAAAACTGTAGTACTTACAGTATGGAAACAGTCGTCAGGTGAAAGGGCAAACCGACGACTGAGTTGATTGAGAAGGACGTGGAAATACACGCAAAGGATAAAAACATACAACGATATATTTCCAGCGCAGGCGCCTCTGCGACGTAGGTTATCTTTCTAGGGTTAAGGGAACAGACAGCGAAAGAGACTTCATTTTATGCTATGTAAATTATTTTTTATCGGCCAGTTCTATCAGAATGACTAAAGATCAACATATGTATATACATACGGTACAACTTAATCTATCTCTTAACAGAAACTCTCGAGGTTCTCGGGTTTCTGTACTCGATTAGATTAACTACCACAATACACAAGTTAACATACCAGTCATAGAATTCATACCAGTCATTTCGGAATCAGCCAGTGTATATTGAGCTATCAAGAAGCTTGCAGATCAGCATTATAAGTAGGAGTACAGGTGGACTGTAGATTTTTTTTTTTCGAACTGACTACGATTTTGACCAAGCAAGGTCTTAACAGCTTCATCGGACTACTAAGGCGAGCGCTTAAGGCACTCAGTCGATTTTATTTTGACAACTAGCTCCAGGGTGCGCGGCACACCTCGGCTTTGGCTGTTGCCAGAAATAATTCGCGACCTATCAGAGCTTACCTAACCATTCATACATATATGAGTTGTTGAAACATATATGTGTACCAAGCATACATACCTCAACAGCCCCTATATATATTTCGTATCGGATAATATTTTAAACTATTTCAGTTTGATAAAAAAAATAAAACTCTTACACTTGCATGTGTAAGCGTGTATGCGTGCACGTGTGTGGAGGTGATATGTGTAATGTTGTCGCAGTGATGTAAGATTTTGTATCACTGTATCGCGCGAGCAGTGTACTCAAGGGCTCCACGCCGACGGAACGGACCTAGGCTTGAGCTGCTGCCGGGTGGACTGTAGATATCTTAATATATTTGTGTCATTTTGTCAGGATACAATTAAAAATAATAGCAACCTTTCTGTTTCGTCCGATGTGTTTATTTCCTTTCAAATTTTTAAGTCATCCTACATTAGTGCAGATTCAGTCGACGTTTATTACTGGTAACAATATTCTTGGTCATAAACTAAATTATAAAAGTCTGCCGTTAAGTGCGCATCATTAAAAAAATACTGGTTAAGTTTTGGTCAATTTTCTTTGGTTATAGTTCGTAGTCAAGTGGTCTTTAGCTAAAAGAATATATCAATATCTTCATTTAATAAAAAAAAATGTGTGTGTACCTATGTACACGCGTTAGAAGTTATACTTCTTTGGCGTAGCAAGATAAAAATCTTTTCAAAAATTTTATCTTCCGCCTGATTCTACGTTTGTAGACAAAACGACACTAACAATAGAAAAAGTTGACTATAGCTAACTTCATGGTGTCGGTTTTTCGTGACGGTGTGCGCGCGCATCGTAAAAATTTACTCTCATTATTTTTCCCTTGCGCGCCCAAAGAAGTATAACTTCAAAAATAATAAACTAAGATTTTTATACGTACTACGTGTTCAGCAATGTGTAAAGTGAAGTAAACGGTGTGATGTGCATACGTAGGAGAATATAAGTAACTGGATTGTTTACAAAGAAATTTTGTAATCAAGTTAACTTTTTGCCTTTTTTTTCCTCTCTCTCCATAACATGTATTGTCAAGAAAATGAACAACGCAGACAAAGTCGTGCGTATCAGCTAGTATAATTATAAACATACTTAATAATAGTTAATGGGCTTCACTGAATCACACAGTCGTTATTTATTATTTTCCAAATCAAACACTTCGACAATCGAATTTTATTAAAATTACTAACGCCCACGTTTCAGCGTAAACAGATGAATAGTTAACAAAGGAACATTTTCTTTCAATTAAGTAAATTCCTTTGTTCGTCTCCCTTAGTACGACCGGGGTCGCGGTCGCGTTTATATTCGATGGTGTTTTTGAAGACTTACCGTGTATTTGTTCCGTGTTAAATAAATTCTATTTATAAAATGCGTTTAATTTGTTTGTTACACGGTTAAGTTTATAAATTTATTGATTTTTCTTGTTCTTCGAAGACCTCATGAGGTTTTTATGTGCCATTATATCATAGCAGTAATGGAAAGGTTTAACTTCAACAGTGTGCTTGTCAGGTTAATATGTAATATGGATGTAAAGTGGATCTGATATTAAATAACGATGTGGTCTAAGGTGGTAAACACACTAAGCCTAGAGGTGACTGACTGTCAAGTGTAGCTGCCGGACCACACCTACAGATACTTAGCGTTATATTATCAGTTTGTAGGTGGTAGCTAGCCAAGCGGGCTTAGAAAAGACCGAAGCTATTACTAGTTTCAGCACGAATTTTGTAATCAAGTTAACTTTTTGCCTTTTTTTTCCTCTCTCTCCATAACATGTATTGTCAAGAAAATGAACAACGCAGACAAAGTCGTGCGTATCAGCTAGTATAATTATAAACATACTTAATAATAGTTAATGGGCTTCACTGAATCACACAGTCGTTATTTATTATTTTCCAAATCAAACACTTCGACAATCGAATTTTATTAAAATTACCAACGCCCACGTTTCAGCGTAAACAGATGAATAGTTAACAAAGGAACATTTTCTTTCAATTAAGTAAATTCCTTTGTTCGTCTCCCTTAGTACGACCGGGGTCGCGGTCGCGTTTATATTCGATGGTGTTTTTGAAGACTTACGTGCATTTGTTCCGTGTTAAATAAATTCTATTTATAAAATGCGTTTAATTATTTGTTACACGGTGAAGTTTATAAAAGCCTTATTGATTTTTCTTGTTCTTCGAAGACCTCATGAGGTTTTTATGTGCCATTATACCATAGCAGTAATGGAAAGGTTTAACTTCAACAGTGTGCTTGTCAGGTTAATATGTAATATGGATGTAAAGTGTATCTGATATTAAATAACGATGTGGTCTAAGGTGGTAAACGCACCAAGCTTAGAGGTGACTGACTCTCAAGTTAGCTGCCGGACCACACCAACAGATACTTAGCGATATATTATTAGTTTGTAGGTGGTAGCTAGCCAAGCGGGTTTAGAAAAGACCGAAGCTATTACTAGTTTCAGCATGAATGGGTCGGCTCGCCCGAGGTGGTATCACCCTCTCACAGAAGCACCGACGTGAAGTAACAGTGCTTGCATTGTTGCGCTTCGTTCGGTCAGTAAGAGCGCCGGAGGCCCACCTCCCCAACCCTCTCCTCTCCTCAACCCCACCATTTCCCCAAACAGGCTGGCAACGCACTTGCAACTCCCCTGGTGTTGGTAGTGTCTAAGGACGGTGGTGACCGCTTAACATAAGGTGTTCACCTGTTCGTTTGCCTCCTATGATATAAAAAAAACTAACATGCTATGACTTCATCACGATGTTTCCCTCACCGACAGCTCCGACTCAGTTACAAGGATTCAACCCTACATCTATCAGATGCTGTCACCGAATACACGCTATCGCTTCAAATTCGCTTTACATACAAAGAGATGTAATTTCATTTGTTATAAGGTACAACTTTGAAAACATTATTATCCTTGCCCTCCTTATACATGTTTACAATTGTTAAACTAAGTAAACGCAGTCAGTTCGTTCCTCAAATGATATCTTCTTGAAAAGGAGCCGAAATAGTTGCTGATCCATCATAAATACTAATTGGGGCTCACTAATTCTGAAGCGATATCGATTTGTAGTCTCTCCGTGCTCATTACCGATTTGCCGGATAGTAGGTTTAAACACCATTTTAAGTCAATTTTGATTTCAAATAGCTATTTACTATAGGAAAGTTGAATATGTGAACGAGGGTGATGTCTGAAGCGAACACTAATCTTTGCATCCGCTAAAAATGATTGTACGTTTAATATATTATTGTAGACAAACGTATGTTTAAAAGATAAACCCGATGAAATTTCTTGCCGGTTCTTCTCTATGACTGTGCTATTTTCCGAATACGTCACAGTTTAGGCGTTCATAAATGCGTTTCAGAACAAAAATAAATAAAGTATTTTTAATTTGCCTTTGTTTATATTATTGGAATAATGTCATTTTCTGATGACAGAAATCTTTTAACCAATTTATCAATGAAGTATAATAATTCCATTTGCTAAAGCTTCGTCAGTTTTAAAGTAAGATGTATGAATACAACTGATTAGTCGTCATTGACGCCTCAAGGTAAAATATGATCTTATATATTAAAATTATTATTATCTATTATCTATACTAATATATAAAGCTGAAGAGTTTCGCATACCTCGAGACAATTACAACGAAAATCCATTATGTATTTACATTTTCCATTAATCCTAAGTGATGGGCTTAATAAAAAGTGAATCCATTTTCTATCAAAATATTAATTTGTCAACGTATTTTGTTTGTTTGAGATACTGCTAGTTGCTAGAACCACACTGAAGCTATTATTGGTGTCAGCATGAATGGGTCGGCTCGTCTGGGGTAGTACCACCCTCTCAAAGAAATCCGACGTGACATTGCGTTTCGTTCGGTCAGTGAGAGCGCAAGAGGCCCACCTCCATTCCCTTCTCCTCTCCACCCTCTCTCCATTTCCCCCAAACACAGTCTCGCAACGCAATTTCGACTCCCCTGGTGTTTTTTCCATCCCACAATAACATCAGGTGACCCACCTGTTCGTTTGCCTGCTATGAAATTTAAAAAAATACTAGTTACTACACATTCTAGAAGATAAGGAACCAAGTTTCTGTTATTTATAACATATATTATTATTAAAAAAAAAAATAACCATGACGTAAATAATTGGTAAACAATAATAAAAGTAAACTTTTATAGTTAATTATCAATTAAAGCACAGACTACAAATAATGAGTGTCATTTTCCTCCCTGAAGAATACGTAACCAGAAGGTTGACCGCAGGCCACGTTACTACAAGTAAACTCACAAGTTCTTTTAAGAAACCGCAAGCACCGAGATGCGACGATCCCCGTTTTTCAACTCCAATCAACACAAACATAACAACTCCATACAATAACTCGAATCATAACCCTAAATTAGGGCAGCATACTTACGCTGCACGAATTCTTCCGCTAAGGAAGTTACTGTACCAGATAAAAGTAAATTACTTGAAAAATAGAACGATGATAAAGTGTATGTGGCCATCCATAGCTACGGTCGACCCATCGATTGTCTTATCATTGTTGAGCGCCAAATCAAAAGGTTCTAAACACATTGATGCTGATAAAGCATGACGTCATTGAGGCTACATATAAATGAACAAATGCAGTTGAAATACATTACTATCCTTATACGCAGTCGAATAAAGATAAGCTACAAATAATATCACAAAGCAAAAAGATTTAAGACGTGCCTTATTTGTTATGCGCTTTCCTACTACCCCAACACGACAACTTACCCCAAGCATTATTACGAAGCAAAACTCGAAAACAAATATTCAAATCAGTATATTTGTCTCTTTGTAAACCTTCATAAACAGCCAGATCTGAAACCTGTTTATTCGAACGATAAATTCAAACGTCGCTGGAATATTTCGACGTTGATTCAGCTGTATATCAATTCACACCGGCCGTCACCTATTTCTGTCAAGAACTGCGCCTTTCGTAATTTATAGTTCAATTTCTCTAGAGTTATTTGTTGATAACTTTAAGGAACAAGGAGTTTTCGTAATTATTGGCATCGGATCTTGTTATAATTTGTTAGACACGATTGGAAATTCACAATAGAAATATCTATACTAAGTACTAATATTATAAAGCTGAAGACTTTGTTTGCTTGAACGCGCTAATCTCAGGAACTACTGGTCTGATTTGAAAAAATCTTTCAGTATTAGGTAGCTCATTTATCAAGGAAGACTATAGGCTATATATCATCACGCTAAGACCAATAGGAGTGGAGCACCAATAAAGATTATTTCAAAAACTGTATGCTTTTCCTTTTGAGAGCTTCTGCTGTCTGTTAAAGTTAGTCCAAAATAACTATTTTACGCGGATGAAGTCGTGGGCAGAATCTAGTCTTCTATATTTAGTAGCCGCGGACAAAACAGTTAAGTGCCTTTTTTTCCTAAACCGACTTTTTCTTTTATTTTGTTTAGTAGATATCGACGAGCTTTACGTATTGTACTTACCATTAAGTGTATGCCATTACTTTGACATGCTATAATATAAAAAAATGCCAATCTCATAAATACATACATACTGTACAATGAACTGGCACTCACCGTAAAAGGTATACAGTACGGGGCAGTTAAGCCTCACCAATATTATTTCACAATAACTGCGATTTAACAAACTAAAATAAGACAAAATTTTGCACAACCTATTGTTTAATTTTATTTTTTTATAATTAAAAGTCAGTAACACAAAATCTATATAGAAACGATACTATGATATAAAAAAACCTTTTTCACTTCTGTTTGAAAAACGATTTTCTTTATTCTTCAATTGAAACTTCATATCGATGGGCTTTGTAACTCTGATGGCAACCATTTTGTGTGACGAAAAATGGTGGGGTCAGATAGAGTGTTGAAAACACTGATTCTCGTCCGACCACTGAAGTTAAACAACGTCGGGCGTGGTCAGTAATTGGATGGGTAACCGTCTCGGAACACCACGTGACGTTGGCATTTTGCTATAGTTTTTAATTAAAATATTTTCTTTTAATACTAAAGTTTCACTTCTATCGTGGTTATTTACGACAAACCTTGTTTTTTTCTTTGTTTAGTAACCATTAACTAACTTTAGTGTTATTAATAAAAGTTTGGATACACTTTTCTTTCCATACCATCGACTATTCAAAACCTTTATTTATAAATATATCTACACTAATATTATAAAGAGGAAACGTTGTATTTTTGTATGTTTGGAACGAATAAACTCAAAAACTACTATACGGATTTCGATAAATCGTTCATCATTAGAAAGCTACATTATCCCTGAGTAATACGGGTGATGTTTTTTACTACAAAAAAATAGGGATCCCTACTAAAATTTCAATAATGTAATAAAAGGTATGAAAAATATTGATATAAAATGACTTTCATCGCATGCGCTGCGGAAACTATGAATGATAGAACAAAAATATGTTCTACAATATTAAAGAACATATTAATATCTATAAAAAACTTCATGGTACCATATATCCAGCTATTGTGATTATGTCACTATAACTACATTTGTGAATGTTCAAATCTTAACAAAAACCAGACCATGCCTAAAAGACCACGTTATTCATGTCTTTACATTAATCCTTATCCAAATAAATTATTATTTAATTAAGGCAGTTCCAGGACCTGTAGATAACTTTTGAATTATTAAAATCGGCCATTGCATTCAAAAGATATTACGAGTTTTAAATCGCCAATCGAAACAAAATATGCCGTGGCGAAGAAAGGGTCACGGGAGTTTTTTTTTTCAAATCAAATCAAATCAAAAATACTTTATTCAATTTAGGCCCTAATAAGGCGCTTATGAACGTCGAAACTACCACCGATTCGGAAAACAACCCAGTCACCGAGAGGAACCGGCAAGAAACTCGATCTGGTTTATCTTTTCATAACTTAGATAGTAAATATTATCTTAATAGTTCTTGTGTTGGCAAGTTCCAGGAATTCGGTATCTTAACTCTGCCCTCCCAATAAATTCATGATAATTTAACATATGCCCGTAAAAACTTTGAAAACCAGAATTTTATAAAGGACCGGCATGATCTAAATACTTGAAACTGTAACAAACTGGTCGTCCCATATTGTAGACTTAGCAAAACCAGTAATAGTTTCTTAGGTATTAAGCGTTAGGTTTTACAATAAAGTCTCAAAACATATTACCGATTTGCCGGACAGTAAATTTAAGCGCCACGTCAAGCGGTATTTAGTGCCAAAAGACTATTATAGAGTGGATCAACATGTGAACGATGGTGATGTCTGGAATTGACTCATCTCTGTCCATCCACTAAAAACAGTTATAACGTATGACGTATTCGAAATATATATATGTTAAAAAGAGGTACCCGATCGAATTTCTTACCGGTTCTTCTCTATGACTGTGTGGCGTTCGTGTCGAAGTTACAAATGTTTTTGAAAAAGCGTTTCTGTAATGTACACACCCACCCACAATTTTACATTTCTTTAATACATTTTAAAAAAGAGCGTGCGGAGCCGCGGGTAACAGCTAGTATAGTATAAAATGAAATCACGTAAAATGTGGTGATAACAAGTATTATTCTTTTCGCATACCTCGAGACAATTACAACGAAAATCCATTATGTATTTACATTTTCCATTAATCCTAAGTGATGGGCTTAATAAAAAGTGAATCCATTTTCTATCAAAATATTAATTTGTCAACATATTTTGTTTGTTTGAGATACTTGTAGGTGGTAGAGCCACACTGAAGCTATTATTGGTTTCAGCATGAATGGGTCGGCACGCCCGGGGTACTACTAGGGTGGTCATAGAAACCGACGTGAACTAACAGTGCTTGCATTGTTTCGTTTCGTTCGATCATTGAGAGCGCCGGAGGCCCACCTCCTCTCCTCTCCCATCTTAACAAAAACCAGACCATGCCTAAAAGACCACGTTATTCATGTCTTTACATTAATCCTTATCCAAATAAATTATTATTTAATTAAGGCAGTTCCAGGACCTGTAGATAACTTTTGAATTATTAAAATCGGCCATTGCATTCAAAAGATATTACGAGTTTTAAATCGCCAATCGAAACAAAATATGCCGTGGCGAAGAAAGGGTCACGGGAGTTTTTTTTTTCAAATCAAATCAAATCAAAAATACTTTATTCAATTTAGGCCCTAATAAGGCGCTTATGAACGTCGAAACTACCACCGATTCGGAAAACAACCCAGTCACCGAGAGGAACCGGCAAGAAACTCGATCTGGTTTATCTTTTCATAACTTAGATAGTAAATATTATCTTAATAGTTCTTGTGTTGGCAAGTTCCAGGAATTCGGTATCTTAACTCTGCCCTCCCAATAAATTCATGATAATTTAACATATGCCCGTAAAAACTTTGAAAACCAGAATTTTATAAAGGACCGGCATGATCTAAATACTTGAAACTGTAACAAACTGGTCGTCCCATATTGTAGACTTAGCAAAACCAGTAATAGTTTCTTAGGTATTAAGCGTTAGGTTTTACAATAAAGTCTCAAAACATATTACCGATTTGCCGGACAGTAAATTTAAGCGCCACGTCAAGCGGTATTTAGTGCCAAAAGACTATTATAGAGTGGATCAACATGTGAACGATGGTGATGTCTGGAATTGACTCATCTCTGTCCATCCACTAAAAACAGTTATAACGTATGACGTATTCGAAATATATATATGTTAAAAAGAGGTACCCGATCGAATTTCTTACCGGTTCTTCTCTATGACTGTGTAGTTGTAGTTTTGTAGTTAGTTAGTTTTGGCGTTCGTAAGCGCCTTATTAGGGCCTAAACTGAATAAAGTAGTTTTCATTTGATTTGAACAATTTACGATAGAAGGAGTGACAGGTGAAAATTTATGGAAATGTTTTAGTTTATCTGTGACATCATATTTTTGTGAAATCGATAAGATAATATATGAATATAAATAATTAGGGGAATAAAGAGTTTAATCGATGAAATATTTCATGTTAACACCTGTTTCGATGTTGTTAAATCAGGAATGTTAAACAAAAATAATAAATAATTAATAGCAAAAATGAAAGACGGTGTGTACTGAAAATACTGAAACAAAGCTTTGTTGAACAGAAAAACTCGGTATTACCTAAAGATATAAAGAACTAAAGTTTTTGGGGTCGAGTTTTTTTATTTATATAATTTGTTTTATATAAATTAAATATTAAGTGTTTTAAAGTCGTGAGGATTAAAGTGATTTAGCATAGGTAGAAAAAATACATAGAACATGAATAAAACTGCACAATACCTACGGTAATTTGGAAAATATTTCAAATAATAAACTATAACACACAACTATATTCATCACCATCAGCCTGTAAGAGACCCACTGCAGGGCTATATACCTCTTTCCGAAGTAAGGTATGGGCGTAATCACCACGCCAGCCCACGACGTATTTCTCACATTTCTCAGGTTCAGGTTTCCTCACGATGTTTTCCTTCACCGTCACCCGATAGTGTTACCAATTTAAATTAGTAAATGTACGCGAGTTCCGAAAAATTCGTTGGTATATGCCGGAGTACGAACCTGCGGACATCGAAATAATATTCCACCGGTCAAACCACTAGGCCATCACGACTTTATATACACAACTATATATTCGAAGCTAGATATATATCACATATATGCATCAATTATATGGTATAGACTAAGTTATAGTATAAGATATCATTTCATAGTTTACTAGTTGTATGCCCTGTATAACCCCTCAAAGAAAGAATTTTGTAAAATGATTTCTCAGTACGTATCTAATATATATAAAGAAATTCGACTGCAAAATTTCATAATCCTAAAACCCACCGGATTGAGTTGTACGTCGTCTGTCATACAGTTTCAAGAATTTTATTAAGCCGCTTCGCTCGCATTTATTATGCGGTAATTATTTTCGTCTCCTCACTTGAGTAATATTCATATTTTATGAACTCAAAATTTAATTATATACCCTGTATATAAGGTTTGTTTAAATTTGGTTAAGTACATAAAAAGAAACATTGTCATTTATATAATTTCTAAAAGCATTATAGATAACACTGCAGATATCAATTAGGAAAAAATGTATACTTCTTACGTACCAAATTTCATTAAAAAAAACATTCGAGAAGTTCAAAAGCATTAAAAAATTAATCCTTCAAAAAATTATAATATATTCATATATATATATATTAAACAATATAGTATTCTATCTCTTTCTCTCGTATGTTTAATCCTGTATGTGTTGCAGTTTATCTCTTTTTAATGTTCCTTTTTTATTTCACCGAGATTCAAACTACAATGGGACTAAAGAAGTTTTCACCTCAAAAATCAGTAAAACCGTTTTTTACTTCAATCCATACATCAAACTATATCCTTTAAAATAGTTATTCAGCTAGACTTTTTGAAGTAAAACTTCTTTAGGTGCGACTAGGAGGTAACTGGACGTCGATGCAACGGAAGTCCGTTACGGCAATATGGCGTCACGTTTCTGTACCATCCGTTTTTTAGATATTTTTGATTTTGTCAAAAAATTAATCAAACAATAAATAAACAAAAAATTGCAAATTAAATAATAACAAATTCATACAATAGAATTAATTGTGTATATATAGACGCGCGACAGTGTTGCCATCTGGTTTCAATATAAGTAAGTTACAAATTATATCAAAACTTCATTATCTGTAGTGCGACTTATCAGCAAATTCGGAATTTAAATTACACAGGACATATTATTAGCAACTCTTTGATATAAGTAAATAAAATATAGAAAAGCACGAACAGATTACAAAGATAAGTAACGAATTAGATTAATTTTGATTTAATAGAAGTTTTGGTTATGTTTAATTATCATCGAAGTTTTGCTTCAATCGCGTGTGACGGTTACACGCACTCATTTTTTAAATTGTTTTTATCATAAATCTTGGAAAAGAATATTACATGAACATACAAAAAAGCAAATGTATCCATATACATATTATGTTTAAAGTCAAAGTTATAGTTACAAAACCAATGACTAAAAATCGTTTAGGCAATGATAATAAATTACACTCATACTGTAAACTCTTAATATATTGAGTCATTTCTACTAACATTTCTACGTACTAAATTAATTTTAAATTATAGTACGACTCGAATAACTTATAGGTCCAAACAGTATTAATATTTAAACTCCATTAAAACAATATTTCCCACATTTTGTATATAAAAAAAATCTTATACAAAAAATACAATGGGTCCCACATAAAATAGCCTAGAACAGGTTTCAGTTAAGTTGCCAAGCTGTTTGGCAAAGTTCACGCTTCAGAAGCGACGAAGTTTGATTGAGATCTGCGTCCTTTACCTGGAATTTAAACGAGGGACTCGCCAAGTTATTAGAAAAGTTTCAACGGTCCCAAATTTTATAATAATACCTAAAGTATAAATGCCAGGTGGTATTCAACAAGTTTTCATTGGCGACGATGTGGTTTTATTGACGAATTTTAAACTTGTTACAACAGTTTATTCGGATTTATTGTGATAGATATCGAGAGACTATCCTTTTAGTTATCTGATTCCTTTTATATTCGAATTTTGATTACAAACCGAATAGATCTTCGTTGGTATCTTCGTCAAGTCGTAAATAAGGATTTGCCAGTATATACTTTATAGGTTTAAGCATTTGACCGTCTCATTTGATATTGAATGACGACGTGATTTGAGACAGTAAATACGCTAAGCCTGGAGGGGGTCTTGCTCACTGTATGATTTACACTACATTTAAACTACTTTTTTATTTGATTTGATTAATAAAATAACGAGAAAAGGACTGGAGGAATAAAAAGAAAGCCTAGAGGTGATTAGTTCTCAAGTGCATTTGCTGGCAGTAGTGTATAGGGTGGTGGAGGGGCAAAATTCTACGTACTCCCGGCCTGATGAGTTGAGAAGTAGCTACTTGGTAACTACTGGTTTATAAAAATTAAATTACAACTTGACGATTTTTGTTGCAGCCCCATCCAATGAATTTGCTACAGGCCTCAGAAAGATTGCTTAGCGACAGATTTTAAACTTAAGGGTGGTAGTTAGCCAGGGCTTAGTAAAAGCCTGCCCTGCAACCATGCATAACGTGTTTATTCGATTTTCGTTTGTTAAAGTTTTTTTTAAATGAAACTTCTTTAGGCGTATGAGGGTAAATTTTTTACAGATGTAACGTCACGAAGGTATGCAACGGAAGTGACGTCATTTGCAGTAAACGCAGATTAAATAAATAAAAAGCTTTTGAAGTGACACTTCTTTAGGCGCATGAGGGTAATTTTTTTACAGATGTAACGTCACGCATGTATGCAACGGAAGTGACGTCATTTGCAGTAAACGCAGATTAAATAAATAAATAAAAAAGTGCGTGCGTATAAAGTACACATGTCAGAAGTGAAACTTCTTTGGCGAACTAATTTATAAGTCTTGTTTATATTTATACAAACAAGAAAAAAAAAAGAATAATAAGTTTTTTTATTTATTTAATCTGCGTTTACTGCAAATGACGTCACTTCCGTTGCATACCTGCGTGACGTTACATCTGTAAAAATTTTACCCTCATGCGCCTAAAGAAGTTTAACTTCAAAAACTTTTTATTCTTTTTTTTTCTTTTTTCTTGTTTGTA
Organism: Antheraea pernyi; assembly: GCA_015888305.1. Lineage (NCBI taxonomy): Eukaryota > Metazoa > Arthropoda > Insecta > Lepidoptera > Saturniidae > Antheraea > Antheraea pernyi. The sequence continues at coordinate 39,335 of MU160404.1, read as the reverse complement.
TAAATATAAACAAGACTTATACATTAGTTTGCCAAAGAAGTTTCACTTCTGACATGTGTACTATGTACGCACGCACTTTTTTTTTTAAGAGTGAATTTTAGGAGAATAGTTTAATTATGAGGTAATAATGCGTGTTCGATCAAACAGTATTTGGTAGTTCCGTGATTATTTTTTATACATCTGGATTATGATCATGAATTTACTGATCTAAAAGAATATATTTCAAGACGGGACATAATTTTCACCATGGAAATTATAAACATGATATAAACATAAGTAAAAAGAAGTAAATAAATTATTTAAGAAAACCTAAAACGATCACCAGACTTGAAAAAATAAACCAAAAATTTAAACTATAATTAAACCTTGTGCACTTCGATTCATTACACTTATACGTGTAAGGTTCAAACTTTATTCAAATACTGTTTATTCAAGGCAAAGCGTAAATGAATATTCCACTTTGTAGATGGTAATGTTTTGTTTTAAGTCTGACCCTCCAGATAGAATGAATTCATAAAGAAAATCCTAAATAAATGGAACAACATCCTCCACGAATTAAGTACAACCTCTTCAATACAGAATTTTCTAAGCATACCTATTTCAATTCGCCTATAAAAGTAATCCGTTTGCTTTCAAGATAGGTATCTGCCAAATATCTAACTCGATTCATAAAATTGTGGTTCTATTAAATAAATCCTCTTATTCTCACTGGAGTTAATTCTACAATTACAAAAAGAATCAGTACACACTGTGAAATTCCACACTATTTTATTGACTGGAATTTACGTTTGAAGCATTTGCAGTATGAAGGAATTTGAAGAGATGATAAATTGTAAATGGATGTAAAGAAGAACATCTACGCTTTCAAAGATTGTGAAAAGAGATGGACTCAACCTGAAAAATTTCAAGTAAGACAACCTGTAGTATTAAAATACAATTGTTCCTTATAAAGTTAAGTGTTATCATGTAATTTTCCAACTCAGTTACGTTTCGTGTTGTGCGCAATATGTACCAGCAAATCTAGGCTTTGTCAGCCCAAATAAATTGTGCTCGAAACAAATCGCAACTCTTAGCGTCTGTTATATTTTGACCCGAAAACATTTATCTACGCTTAAGAATTAGTTATTTAGCTAAAGACGCTTTGCGGTTCAAGTGAAATTGGTCGTCTATAACTCCTATATACTAATCCCCAGTAAATCGAGACGTAAATTCGACTTCGCGGTCGTACTTAACGTGGAGGTTAAATTATTTGCCACTAACCTAAATCTGATTCTATTAGTTATATGAAACGAGTCGGTTTAGAGATTCACGTGTATATGTTCGAATTAATTACAACTACAAAATAACCTTACGTAATAGTTCTTATACATAACTAACATCTGACCGCGACTTCGTCCGCGTGTAATAAATACTTTTGGCTAACGTTAACACGTAGCGGAAACTCTGAAGAGGAAAACAAACCCCGATTTTGAAACATTCTTCATTAGTGCTCCGTTCCTATTCGTCTTAGCGTGATGATATATAGCCTATAATTTCCTCGATAAATGAGCTATATAACACTGAAAGAATTTCAAATCGGACTAGTAGTGCCTGAGAATACTCGCTACAACATCACAAACTCACAAAATTTACCTCTTTATAACTTTTTGTGATGTGACATGTGGTGATGTGACGTGTGAGATGTGGCAGGTTCGGTGTAATAAATAAAAAGACGTGTTCACTAGATGGTTACGGTAATAACTGACTCCATACAATACATGCACGAGCACGAATACAAGAAGCATACAATACTCAACGTTAGCACACTAAATTTTTTTTTTCTCGAACTGACCACGCTATTGACCCGGCAGGGTCTTCACAGCTTCACCGGACTACTTTAGCACACTAAAGGAATAATGATTGTTATAGCCTATAAATGTGAGAATACCATGTACTGTCTGTGTTAAAAAATCATCATAAGGCAAAAGAGGTGTACTAGTTCACCTACACGCGTGGAATAGTTACTTTGGGTTAACGCTAAGACACAGCGGAAGCTCTCAAAAGTAAAAAATACCCCGATTTTCGAACATCCTTCATTGGTGCTTCGCCCCTGTTGGTCTTAGCGTGATGATATATATCCTGTAGCCTTTCTGAGCTATGTAACTCTGGAAGAAGTTTTCAAATCGGACCGGTAGTCCCGGAGATTAGCGCGTTTAAACAACTAAGCAAACAAACCCCCCGGCTTTATAATATTCTCTCGTACTTAGCCCGAGCTGTCATTCAAATTACAATAACTTTCGATAGAGTGGACCGATTTTAATGAAACAAAGAGTGAGATACTCTCGAGGATACGCTTTTATGAATTTTTCATGAGGTTTTATTGTGAATCCAGTACATTCGCAGTGATGTGTGTTCACACAAACAGACAGACAGACATTTCTAAAAATTAATTATTCCTAGACACCTGCAATATTTTTTTTCATGAAAATCGAAAAGTACAAACACGTTTGATTAACATTCTTTTTATATATATAGATAGATAGAAGATGTATAGATAATGATCTTGCGTCATAGTGTGCTTTGTATTGCATACTAAAATTTGGTAATGTAAACAGATCATAGTTTTGTGGTGTAAGGGATGTCAAATAACATCCGAGACTTGAGACATCCAAGCTAACCTCACCTGCACGTGGTGCACCCTGCTGAATAACGTACGAGGCAATGTCGATAGCGGGGTGGTAGGGTTTTACAGTCTGATTGGGTCGCAACCACCATGTATATTGCGGAAAATCCCGTCATAGTGATTCGCTTCTATGGGTCGCGTTTCGGGATCAGCCTGTGCATATCCAGCTTTTCGCAGGCCGGCATGCCAGCGGCGACTCGATGGTAACCATTGTTTTTGTATTGTACTGTGCTTACCATCAGGCACAGTGCAGACATTTTGCCGTGATACTATAAAAAAAAAATTAGTGGACTATGAAATAGTATTATCATGTAAGGAAAAATAGAAGGAGGAATTATAGCACTACAACTACGAACATTCCACTTCTACTGTAAGTATTGGGAATTTATATACTATTTTGTAGAGAGATACCTTTTTAAAGATTAATCGGTAGTTCCAATAGGAGATTATTACCATATTTATCGAACATATAAAAAAAACAATATGTATTCTAAATTAACAGTTTATTTTCCAACTCAGTTACGTTTCGTGTTGTGCGCAATATGTACCAGCAAATCTAGGCTTTGTCAGCCCAAATAAATTGTGCTCGAAACAAATCGCAACTCTTAGCGTCTGTTATATTTTGACCCGAAAACATTTATCTACGCTTAAGAATTAGTTATTTAGCTAAAGACGCTTTGCGGTTCAAGTGAAATTGGTCGTCTATAACTCCTATATACTAATCCCCAGTAAATCGAGACGTAAATTCGACTTCGCGGTCGTACTTAACGTGGAGGTTAAATTATTTGCCACTAACCTAAATCTGATTCTATTAGTTATATGAAACGAGTCGGTTTAGAGATTCACGTGTATATGTTCGAATTAATTACAACTACAAAATAACCTTACGTAATAGTTCTTATACATAACTAACATCTGACCCCGACTTCGTCCGCGTGTAATAAATACTTTTGGCTAACGTTAACACGTAGCGGAAACTCTGAAGAGGAAAACAAACCCCGATTTTGAAACATTCTTCATTAGTGCTCCGTTCCTATTCGTCTTAGCGTGATGATATATAGCCTATAATTTCCTCGATAAATGAGCTATATAACACTGAAAGAATTTCAAATCGGACTAGTAGTGCCTGAGAATACTCGCTACAACATCACAAACTCACAAAATTTACCTCTTTATAACTTTTTGTGATGTGACATGTGGTGATGTGACGTGTGAGATGTGGCAGGTTCGGTGTAATAAATAAAAAGACGTGTTCACTAGATGGTTACGGTAATAACTGACTCCATACAATACATGCACGAGCACGAATACAAGAAGCATACAATACTCAACGTTAGCACACTAAATTTTTTTTTTCTCGAACTGACCACGCTATTGACCCGGCAGGGTCTTCACAGCTTCACCGGACTACTTTAGCACACTAAAGGAATAATGATTGTTATAGCCTATAAATGTGAGAATACCATGTACTGTCTGTGTTGAGTCGGACATAACCCACTCTCTCCCCCGGGAGGGTGGCGTATCCAGTAGGATTTCCCCACGTTAAAAAAAAAAAAAAAAAAAGGTTCGGTGTGTTAAATAAAAATACGTGTTCACTAGATGGTTACCGTTTAATAACTGACTCCATACAAAACATGTACGAGCATGAATACAAGAAGCATACAATACTCAACGTTAGCACACTAAAGAAATAATGATTGTTATAGCCTATAAACGTGAGAATACCATGGTACATGTACTGTCTGTGTTAAAAAATCATCATAAGGCAAAAGAGGTGTACTAGTTCACCCATACGCGTGGAATAGTTACTTTGGGCTAACGCTAAGACAGCGGAAGCTCTCAAAAGGAAAAAAATACCCCGATTTTCGAACATCCTTTATTGGTGCTCCACCCCTATTGGTCTTAGCATGATGATATATAAACTGTAGCCTTTCTGAGCTACGTAACCCTGGAAGAATTTTTCAAATCGGACCGGTAGTCCCGAAGATTAGCGCGTTTAAACAACTAAGCAAACAAACCCCCGGCTTTATTTGATAGAGTGGACCGATTTTAATGAAACAAAGAGTGAGTTACTCTAAAGGATATGCTTTATAAAGTTATGAAATCAGAACGCAGTGATGCGTGTTCACACAAACAGACAGACAGACATTTCTAAAAATGAGAAATGTATGAAATGTATTCTATTCATTATACCTAGACACCTGCAGTAATTTTTTTCACGAATATCGAAAATCGATTTACATTCTTATTATACGTATAGATAGATAGAAGATGTATAGATAATAATCTCGCGTCATAGTGTGCTTTGTATTGCGTCCTAATATTTTGTAATGTAAACAGATCATAGTAAATATATTTGGTGTATCCGATTTTATACTCAAGTAATATATCCCAGTCGCCTAGGTATTATAGTACTATTTGCAGAAGATTTCAGCATATATTATGTCGATTATCGTTTTTATTCCAAGAATATATTTACCGTCAAGATTACTGTAGTTTTAACAAAATGACAATAAAAAAGAAATCTAATAAAACTTTTCCTATGGTTAAATTTATCAATGTAAACGTTTTAAAAACGTAACAAATGAAAATAAAATGAATTCAGTGTACAATAAAGCAGTTTATTTGTTAAAGTAAAACTCTTGAGTATTCCGGAATAACAAAGAGCGGTGTGAATACGAAGTTTAAGCGGAAGTGTGTTCTTAACAAAAGTTTTCATTCAACATGTATGTTTTGTTTGAGTGTGTATTTTTTTATCCCTCAGAAGGTATAATAATATAAGTAATATATGTCATGTCACCTCTTTTTGTATAACAATTGAATTTAAAATGATTGAATTTAAACCAATGTATTAAAAGAAAATACAGATCCTAACTGCATTTACTAAGCCACGTAATTGTTGTTTGGTGATAAATTATTGTAGTGAATGTTAGAAAGTCTTTAATAATACTTTACTGCTGTATTATATATCAAAGAACTTTTTGTCAACAAAAGTAACTATTAATTTAATATTTAAAGCACACCGAGCCTTAGCTTCATCATTTAATATATATAACCCATGTTACATTTAAAAGTGTTGTCTTTTCCATTGTATTTATAAAAAAAATATTGAGCGAATCTTGAAAAACAGTGAAATAGTAATTCGGTCCCAATTAAGCAATTAAGATATTGTTTTTAAAAAAATAACACACAGATTGACAAAAAAGAAAGCCGTCGTGAGGAAATCTGAACATTTAAAAATGTTCTTAATATCTTCACCGGAAACTCATTTCCATATCGACTAATAAACATGTAGCTACCGAGTATGTTATCCTCTTTAGCAGGCTGGCTGAAACTTTTGTGAATATTGTAAATAGAATGTCGTTCAAACAATTGAACAAATAAATGAAATGTCGCGTGTCTCTATAAATACCTTTTATGATCATTCTAATAAACTAATTGAAAAGTCTATTCTACGCTCTCCGAGTATTATTATTATGCTGTCCGTGTCAGTCTAGAATCTTTTAATAGGAGCTTTCCTACAAATACCTAACTTAAAATTTTACCTAGCTAAATAAGCTAAATAAAAAATAAAAATAAAAAGCCTAAGCTAAATAAAAAACATTGCATACGGAAATCCAAAAATTAATTTGTAATACAGATCTTAGACTTAATCAGGGTTCGAATTTCCTAATACTTCGAAAATAAATCTCACCGTTCATTTAAAATAGATCTTTACTGAGATATTTTTAAAAGCTTTGTTATCGAAAATAATTATGTTATATAATAATACTTTTAACAAACTATTTAAAGATAATACACAAACTTGCTTTTACTTCACTAGAAGTGAGAATATATTAAGAAACGATCCATGCTCTTGAAAAGTAATTAACAACATCCCAAACGTCAAGCTTCGGTCAGTTATCCGCGCAGTTTGGCTCGTTCTTATCGCCTCTCTAAGTTTAACCGTTGAGTTATGAGTAAGTTCATCTTTACACTGACGTGATCACTGCCATTCATTCTTATGAAGTTCGAATGCAGTTTTATTCTCATAATAAGGGTTATGTTTATTTTCACATAGACAAAGGTGTTTTTCCACAGAAAACAAAATGTATTGTTTGGATAATGTATATATTTGAAATAAAAAATCGAATCACTATTTAATTACAATTGAAATACTAGGTTCTGTCCGCGACTTGGTCCGTGCGAAATATTTACTTTGTGCTAACGCTAACTTTCACTCGCGACTTCGTTTACGTAGAAGGTGAAAATATTTTTAAATAATACGTACCTTAACCCCGATTTTGAAATACTCTTCATTGGTGCTCCGCTCTTATTGGTTTTAGCGTGATGATATATAAGCATATCGCCTTCCTCGATAAATGAGCTATCTAATACAGAAAGATTTTTTCAAATCGGACCAGTAGTTCCTGAGGTTAGCGCGTTCAAGCAAACAAACTCTTTAGCTTTATAATATTAATTTAGATTTGATTTCATAAAATAAGATAAGAATTGATCCCACAGATACTAAAAGGATAATTAACAGTATAAGTAAGCCTAAGCTTATCTTAAGTTAGAAACGGAATTCTCAATAAATATATACGAGGTCGAATAGATATAGAATAGAATAGAAATAGAATAGGTCACAAAATTACTGAAAACAGTGCTTGCATTGTTGTGCTTCGTTCGGTCAGTGAGAGTGTCGGAAGCCCACCTCCCTTCTCTCTCCCACCTCTCCATCCTCCACTCCATCAAACACAGGCTGGCAATGCACTTGCGACTCCCCTGGTGTTTCAGGTGTCTATGGACGGTGGCGATCGCTTAACATCAGGTGACCTGTTTGTTTGCCTCCGATGATATAAAAAAAAGAATTGTCCAATAAATGCATTAATTTGTCATGTGACTCTATCGTGAGATGAATACGACTAAAATTACATCGTAAGCACAATACGTATTCGTGATCTTTTTACCAAGAATATAGATCAAATTAGTTCTTACAGTTAAACTTCGTACAACTTTTAGCATCTATGGAAAATCAATACTCCTACCAATATTTAGTTTTCCTTTCCCATCAACGAAACTAAAATCCGTTCATAATTACAAAACAAAGGATAAAATCTCACGAGAACCTAAAACAAAAACATATTTCTCATAATCCACACCAAACGGATATAATAAAACAATAATTTCATTAAGGAACCCAATTTAATTCCTCCCAGCGCAGACATAAACACAAACAATAGATTTTATTACGGCGCTGTCTTTATAAATCATGCTCTGCTTTCATCGTTTGTTGTAATTTAATAAAAAGTGGCGTTTCATCAAATTAATAAAAGCTACACTGGCGTAGAACAGTTTGTGCTTTAGGCGATAAAATAATCGAATGAAAGGACTATTTAATACTTTTACCAGATACTTTAGGTACAGTAGTTATATGAATTTATTTCATATAAAATCTTTAAGTTAAGACTGTCCAACGAATCCTCACTCATTTTTATTTCATCTCTCTCATAAAGCGTCAGTTCTGATACTGTCGTATTTTAGTCTTATTGATAAACCATACGACATAGAATTAATTTCAACTTAGTAGAGAAAAGTTTTTTTTTTTCGAACTGACTACGCTATTGACCAAGCAAGGTCTTAACAGCTTCACCGGACTACGATACTTCTATACTAATATTATAAAGAGGTAAAGTTTGTGACGTTGTGATTTTGTGACATTGTAAGGGGTAATCTCAGGATCTACTGGTCCGATTTGAATAATTCTTCCAGTGTTATATAGCTCATTCATCGAGAATGGTTATAGGCTATATATCATCACGCTAAGGTCAATAGGAGCGGAGCACAGATGAAAAATATTTCAAAATC
>MU160404.1:0-30687 GCA_015888305.1 Antheraea pernyi | reverse complement strand
ATTGAAATTTCCGCCCTTTTTTTTTTTATTTTTTTTTTTAACGTGGGGAAATCCCTTATGAGTTATTGAAACATATATGTGTACCAAGCATAAATACCTCAACAACTCTTATATGTATTTTGTGTTGGATAATTTTTCTGAACTGTTTCAGATTAATAAGGGAAAAACAAAAATAAAAACCTTTCCACTATCATGTGTAAGCATGTGTGCGTGCACGCGTGTGGAGGTGATATGTATAATGTTGTTGCAGTGTTGCAAGATTTTGTGTCACTGTATCGTGCGAGCAGCGTACTCAAGGGCTCCACACCGAGGGAACGGACCTAGGCTTGAGCCGCTGCCGAGGGGTGCCTAGTCTGGTGTGCGGGAGCGAAATTTACCCCCAGACCACGGCGGCGTGATCTGTGGTTACGCGGGCGTGGGCTTGAGTACGCTCTGTTTAGAGAGACTGGCTGGTACTGACCGTTCACTGCCGTTATTTCATCGGAAGGGTCGGTCAAAATATGTCGAGGACGTCTTTTACAACGCGCAGCGTTCGATATGGGTTCGTATTTTGCGGTGGATACCACTAACCGACTGGGATGATCCTAGTGAAAAGTAGTTTATACAAATATTCAATGTAATATTGAAAAGTGGAGGTGGTTTATACAAAAACTAATAATATAAATGTTCTTTCGATTCAGTTGAGAAATTGCGAATAAATCATTATTCTGCCTTTGAATGCTCATTTTCCGTTATTATTATTAACAGCAAGAATGGACGGCTACTCTTATCGCAACATACGAAAAAGCAAGCTTAATACAACAACCGATAGGCGTGAAGGAGGAAACGTTGCTCACACTCAAAGTCACGATAATGAATGTTCAGTATTACATTATATGTGAGCAAAGATTCCAACCTTATAAATAAAAAATACTATAGGACATTAAGAATCGGCCAAATAATTTAATTGAATAACTTTCAACTCTTATGATTTCGGTCTAAGTTTCATTTGGAAAGTTATAAAATGATTGAAATACAATATAAAGGAAGTTTGCTATTGACTAATGATGGGCATTTTGACGTGGAACTGTTGAAAGTGTAGAGTGAGTTGGGGAGCTGGTAGAAAGAGGCGAGTAGGGAAGAATAGGATTTGACGCGGATTTGGCACGGCCGTGAATTATGTTTGTTGTTTCATTGGTGTGAAGTGATTTGTATCTTGTTTTATTTGATTTTGTTTCAAAATATCAATTACAAAAAACAAGTACAAACAATTACCTCACAAGTATATACGTTTGTAATACTATAATTGTATAATAATAATAATAATTGTATTATTAGTCAAATTTATTTCTATTAGGCTAACGCATCATTGGCGCTTATACATATTTCTTCTTATACGCAACAAGCGACCCGCCCCAGCTTCGCACGGGTGCAATGTAGATACTAATATGGGGCAGTGTGAGGTGATTAATAATATAATGATTAGTTTCTACTACAGGATATCTTTGGGAATAATACTATATTGTATAAAATATGGTAAATAACAAATCATTTTTTTTGTATAAAGATGAAAATGGTCACTGTTGGATATCCTTCATATATACCTTTTTGATTTTTTTATCGATATTTTTAAGATATACAATTCCGTAGTTCATTAATTTGATATATCTCGAAAGGTTTAAGCCAACGTTTACGATTTAAGCGCACAAAATTATGTTTGTTACGACATCACATTACAGTTCTTTAAAATTTTCGGTTTTCTTTACTATAGTATGTATGTATTATACATATAAAGCTTCCTCTTGAATCGCTTTATCTATCGTTGAAAACTGTATTACAATCCGTTGAATAGTTTAAAAGATCTAAGCCAACGAACAGCGAAAGCGACTTCATTTTATACTATGTAAAGATATTCACTACGTATCCATTTCTCAGGCGTAATATTCAACTAAACATACTTTATTAACGACATACATAAATATATTATCTTAATAGTGATACAGTATTGTAATTCTCGATGATCCAATCCATCGCCCAAGTGACCTAAAGAGAGTAAACGTGACAGTTTTGTCACCATATGTAAGTATACACCAGTATTTTTCAATATTTTTTATGACACGACACCTACACTACTGTTATGTATGTATGCATGTTATATATATATATATGTACAGTGACTGCGCTCACTGTCAGTTCTCTGAATAAACGTCAGTGCGTATTCAACTAGCTGTTGTTTTACTCGTGTCGCATCATACACAACAGTGGCGACGAACTACCCGCGTATAAAAAATAAAGTGCATTATAATGGCTCAAATTGGGATTTTGCCTAATTTTGATCATAATACACAGACGTGGCAAGTGTATAAAGGGCGACTAACGCAATGGTTTATTGCGAATGATATTGATAATTTTAGTAATTAATCGAGTTTCTTGCCGGTTCTTCTCGATGACTGGGCTGTTTTCCGAACCGGTAGTAGCTTTGACGTTCATAAGCGCCTTCTCAGGGCCTAAATAGAATAATGCACAATGTGTTTTAGATGACGAATCACAAAAAATGACTTGCATAAATACTCATAAAGGATTATTTAACTATACTCGATTAGCGTTCGGGTTAGCTAGCGCCCCGGCCATTTTTCAACGCGTTATGGAGGGGTTGTTATCAGGAATGGAAGGTGTGTTATGCATGTTAGACGATGTCTTAATTACAGGCCCCAATAAGTCGGTTCATTTAAATAGGCTTTATTCTGTACTCCAACGATTACAGGATGCGGGATTAACTGTTCAGGAATCGAAATGCGATTTTTTTAAAGATGAAGTCGAATATTTAGGGTACGTTATTGATAAAAATGGCTTGAAAAAGTCACCACAGAAAGTAAACGCTATATTAAATGCGCCGCCACCCGAAAATGTTAACAAATTACAGTCTTTCTTAGGTCTCGTAAATTATTACAGGAATTTTGTCCCAAACGCGTCTTCAATTCTCAGTCCTTTGTACAAATTATTAGAGAAAAAAATTAAGTGGGATTGGAACGCAGATCATGAACAAGCATTTAACACAATAAAAAAGATTTTAGTGTCAGATCAAGTTTTGGCTCATTTTAATAGTGACGCGACGATTATTTTAACGGTGGATGCTTCCCCTAGTGGCTTAGGCGCGATATTGTCACAAGTTGAAGACGACGGCGTGGAGCGGCCGGTGTCATTCGCTTCTCGCACGTTAAATTCGGCTGAAAAGAATTATTCGCAAATACAAAAGGAAGCGACAGCCATTATATTTGGAGTACGTCGTTTTCATCAATACCTGTATGGTAGATCGGTCCCTTTTATACTTAGAACAGATCACAAGCCATTGATTACTATATTTGGATCTCATCGCGGCATACCCGAGGTGTCAGCAAATCGATTACAACGATATGCCATGTTTCTAAGCGGTTATAACTTTAAAATAAAATACATACGTAGCGCTGATAACTGCGCTGACTATTTATCTCGTGCAAGCGGGATCGGGTGCGAACAACCCAGAGTAGAGAGCCACATAACGGAAAAATTTATTGAAGATAGGGCTTCATACGTTAATTTTGTTGTGGACGATAGTTTACCTATAAAATTCAATGAGTTATGCCATGAAACAAGTAATGATCCACAGTTGAAAATAATTTCTAAATATATATTAAATGGTTGGCCTAGGGAAATCTCAAACGAAAGTATTCGGCCATACTGGCTATGCAAAACCCAACTTTCTTGTGAAAATGGTGTTATCATGCGAGGTCATAGGGTTGTTGTACCGAAACTACTACAGGCGAAAGTATTGTCAGAACTGCACAAGTCACACCTGGGTATTGTAAAATGTAAATCCGAAGCACGAGGTAAGGTTTGGTTTCCCGGTATAGATAAGTCAATCGAAAAAATGATCAGGGGCTGCTATATATGCACACAGCTTCGACCATCGCCGACACGTGCACCGTTAGCGGTGTGGCCACATCCTCCCAGACCATTTTATAGAGTACATCTTGATTTTCTCGGTCCCATAAACAAACAGTTGTATTTAGTTATCGTAGATGCGTACTCCAAATGGGTAGAAGCACTTAAGGTAAACAGCACCTCATCTAATATTGTAATAGCTAAATTATACGAGTTTATGTCAAGGTTTGGACTAGTGCACACTTTAGTTAGTGATAATGCTACATGTTTTTTATCGGAAGAGTTTACTAAATTTTGTACTATTAACGGGATATCACATATCACATCACCCGCCTATCATCCGGCCAGCAATGGACAAGCGGAGAGTTATGTGAAAGTGGTTAAAAAGGGTATCAAAGCTTGTTTACTTAGTAGTAGTAATGTAAAAAGAAACGACGAAGAGTTGTTAAAATTTCTTTTTGACTACCGAAATTCTATACATGTCACAACTAACACCTCTCCTGCAGAATTAGTTTTCGGCAGGAAACTTCGTTCGCGTCTGGACCTTATTGTTCCAGAGAGATCATCGTTGCCGTCCTCATCTGACACTCTCGTTAAAACGGTGAAACATAATCAGTGTTTACAGAGTAAGACTTATAGAGGTACAAATAAAACTTGTTTTAAAATAGGAGATAAAGTTATGTTTAAAAAATATCAAGCTAATAAGCAGTATACCTGGAATCGAGGCATTATTGTTAAAAGATTAGGTAAAACTATATATATCGTAAAAGATTGCGAAACTTCATTAAATGTAAAAAAACATCATGATCAACTCATCTTAAATAGAATCATTGATCGCAATAACATAATTGGAGATGGTGAGGAATGTCGTAGATCACAAGCGGTCACGACAGACTCATACGACCAATGGGATTTTTCGGTTGAGCAGTCGCCAAAGGCAAATGAAATCTGTAACCCGTGTGACAATGAAGAACTAAGTGGGTGTGAACCCTCGACACCGTCTGCGAATGAACAGGTTGTACTACCAGAGCCGTCAGACGCTGACGAGTTTTTTGAGGCTACTAGTAGTACTGAGGATTTACCAGCAGTGGAACACCAATCGGAGCAGTCCATTTGTCCAAGATCTGGGTCGTCAAAAATGGTATTGCGATCGATTCCGGAAATTAATTTCAAACCTTTCTTTTATATTAATAGATAACTAAAAGGGGGAGAGATGTTATGTATGTATGCATGTTATATATATATATGTACAGTGACTGCGCTCACTGTCAGTTCTCTGAATAAACGTCAGTGCGTATTCAACTAGCTGTTGTTTTACTCGTGTCGCATCATACACAACAACTACGGTGTTTCTAACCTGTATTTTTTATATTATTGATATGAAATCTGTATAAAATTCGCAAATATATTTTCCTTGTTCGGTGTCGTGATCAGTGATATATGTGACTCCTAGGTACCTATTTTATCTTTGTTGCTTTGTTAATAATGTATGAATAAGCTATAATCACATTCCCTTAATAAATATATTCTTTGAACTTTTGTTTTTTTTTCTTTAGTAATAAGGCTTTGCGACCGCCTTATAAAGGCTCTGTGACATTCCAGTTGGTCGCGACCTACACGTTGATAAAATCTAGTATATACAAATGTCAAATGGAACCATTATTTTTTGTTTTTTTTTTTTATGTCATAGGTGGCAAACGAACAGGTGTGTCACTTGATGTTAAGTGATCACCACCGTCCATGGACACCAACAACACCGGAGGAGTCGCAAGTACGTCGTCACCCTTTGGGGGTAAGAGTTAGAGGAGGGAGAGGGAGAGAAGAGAGGAGAGAGGAGAGGGGAGGGGAGGGGAGGTGGGCCTCCGGCGCTTTCACTGACCGAACGAAACGCATCAATGCAATCATTGTTACATCACGTCGGTTTTCTATGAGAGGGTGGTACTTCCCCGGCCGAGCCGACTCATTCATGCTGAAACCAGTAATAGTTTCAGCGTGGCTCTACCACCATTAAATCCTTATTAAAATGCTCAATTCGCAATAATACAACCTAACTCGTAAATTGAACGGAACGGGTACCTATAAAGGTTTGCCAATATGCGAAATCGTAGGCCAATGATTGATGTTCTGTTAACTTAATTAATCTTGCTCAAGTCTCATCGGTCCCGCCTAGGCTTGATTACTCCTTACACTTACAATTTGAAATATTTGTCGAGTGCCTTTATTAACTATTGATAGACGAAATATAATCCTTAAGCCAGCTAAGTTAGACGAGGTATGTTTCGGATGTTATAATGCTTTGCTACGTTTGTAGACATTATTAATAGCATCAAAGGAATCAGTTGAAACTTACCTTTCAAAGATTATATTATACTAGCTGCGACTCCAATTTCGCTTGTGTAAACTATGGGATTCTTTACATTATAGCAGGAGAAACGAACAGATTGGTCACCTGATAAGCAAAATCTGTAATTAGGCAAAAAGCTAACACGACATAATCTACCTGAAAACCTTTTGCGTATAACTTATTACATAAATTTTAATTAAACGTATTCAAGACTTTTAATGTAATATAAATAAGGCTGATAAATTTCGAATGATAATTCCATGATCAGTTCAATATTATAAAGTTATTTATGTTGTAGTAACGAGAAAGTATATTAAAATAAATACTAGTGTGATACGTGTAAAAATGGTTTAAAAAAATCTATTATCCCATTCCACGATATTATCTCTATTCAACGTCACAAATTTATTATAGCTGATCAAAACTTATTGCCGTCGGAACAATCTAACATTCCCATTCCATCATATACCAGCTATTATCTGCGAATTAGTTTTTGGAATAATAGTTTTCTTATTTCAAGGTAATTATTTTTTTATGTGGATTAACTGCTAATGTTTATCTTTTACTAATTTTCGGTTACCTTTGTTAATTCACAAATTACTTACTATACTTTGTTATGATGGATATTTTAATAACTACAAATCTTTTATCCATGATATTCTGACTACCTAATATATGTGTATATATGTGACTAGCTGTTACCAGCGGCTCCGCACGCACTTTTTAGGGGCCTGTGTACATATAGTATTGATATTTTGGAGTTCATCATACGTTTGATTGATTAATAGACTTTATAAGAATTTATATAATTATTACTCTAAGTGCCGATACATATGAAAACCACACTAATGTTAATAAATTCAATAGAGAAATTCTGAAATTTCAATATTGTCATTCACACTATAATTAATAAGAAAATTCAAAAGAGAACACATTTGGTTAATTGTTTTGAGTTTTCACTTTTATCGGGAGTCCTTATGACTGCCTTCAATTTTTTTTAAAAGTTTATTTCAGTCGCTCCTAATATTAGATAGAATATTTTCTCAAAAAATGGAACACAATGATTTCTATAAATAAATAAATATGATAAGTTATTAATTTCGATAAAGATTTATATTTTGTACGTCGACTTTGAGACTTCGTCTCGTAAAACCGGTAAATGTGTTTTAAATGAAAAGTTTACAATTAAGCTACAGTCAATTTTTTTATTTATATTGTAAACAAATATATCTATCCAATATAACGGTGAAAGTAAATTATTGCAACAGAGCGAACTGATATTCAGATTTGTTAATTTAACTTACAATGTTCTGAAATCTGGAAAACAATTATATGAATCTATGAGGCAGTTCTCGAATCATGACAATACTAACTAACGGACAGATAAACTAATATTTTATGATATATAATGTTTTTTTAAACAATTCCACGCTAAGCTTTCTTAGCATTTATTGATTTACCTAAACCTAAAACGACACATGAAGCAAGTTTTTGTTTCAAAATTATTATTATATCGGTAATCTTATCTGTTTATCTCTTATCTAATCTGGTGATATGTTGTCTGTAAGTAATTTCTGAACTAGAGGTAATCATTTGTATTCCATAAGCGTCTTTTCCGGTCGTAAAGTAGAAGAGTTTTTAATTTTACACAAATTATATGAGGCAAAACGCGTTAACTAAAACTTCACTGTTTTACGTCGCCATTATTATAATGGATACATGTACTAATAAAGTTTGTTAGTTAATTATACGACTGTGTATACAGGTCTTGTTTGCGTAAGAGGTACGGTTGAAAATGGCCGCAAACTCAAAATAGGAGACCGATGTCAAAAATTAAGCAAAATCTGTAATTAGGCAAAAAGCTAACACGACATAATCTACCTGAAAACCTTTTGCGTATAACTTATTACATAAATTTTAATTAAACGTATTCAAGACTTTTAATGTAATATAAATAAGGCTGATAAATTTCGAATGATAATTCCATGATCAGTTCAATATTATAAAGTTATTTATGTTGTAGTAACGAGAAAGTATATTAAAATAAATACTAGTGTGATACGTGTAAAAATGGTTTAAAAAAATCTATTATCCCATTCCACGATATTATCTCTATTCAACGTCACAAATTTATTATAGCTGATCAAAACTTATTGCCGTCGGAACAATCTAACATTCCCATTCCATCATATACCAGCTATTATCTGCGAATTAGTTTTTGGAATAATAGTTTTCTTATTTCAAGGTAATTATTTTTTTTTTATATGGATTAACTGATAATGTTTGTCTTTTACTAATTTTCGGTTACCTTTGTTAATTGACAACTTACTTACTATACTTTGTTATGACGGATATTTTAATAAATACAAATCTTTTATCCATCATACTCTGACTGCCTAATATATGTGTATACATGCGTCAATAAATAATATAAAAAAATTGGTTGATTGTAAAGTCGGTTTACGGACGATAATTTTACGTGATAACGATTCGGACGCATCGGCCATTGCAGTAGAGGAGAGATAGATGCGTCAAAAGCATAACGCTTATGCCAATTCTTCGATCAAAAATAACATTGTTGCGATAACGCTTGTTTCACGTTCGGCTGAGGCGGAACGTGACACTTTTTCGTGTGTGCAGCCGGCGTTCATCGATTTATTTGACGTTATCACGTCAAAAATTGATATCTGCATTTGTTTGTGTGCGCATATATATTTTTTAAACTATGCAACCTTCGACAGATGAATTTAACTACATGTTCCTGCGACTTCGTACTCTTTTTTATTTTTGAAGTGAAACTTCTTTAGAATCGTGATTTCAAACCGGATGCAACGGAAAAACGACAGGTAAGAGACACAAATACAAAAATTAGTGTGCCAGTGCAAGAGAGCAAATGTCGGTGTGTCAAACCGGATGCAACAGAACGACAAGTAAGAGACACAAATACAAACATTAGTGAGCCAGAGCGAGAGAGCAAATGTCGGTGTGTATGTATATTGCACACTGTTTAATACTTGCTTGTATTTGAACATTTAACGTGTGTTAGTATATGTGAAAAGTACGTGAGCTAATACTACTGTACACTGTATGCGGCTGCGTATTACAGCTTTTTAGTAAGAAGTCAGCGTGGTGTGTTATTATTTAACAGTGTTTGTGAGTATTTTTATATCTTGTTGTACTAAATAATAAATTCATTTATAAATAAATAAACTTTGTAATTATCCTACCCTTGTTATATATTCATCTCATTCTTTTGTCGATTTACTGAAGTTTCACTTCTATCGTGTGTGAATCGCACACACACATTTTATTTGTTTGACTTATAAGGTTACTTTGAACTTTTAATTGTAATATGATTAGGGACATACACAGTTTGTGTTTCACGAACATGGAAGATTGTACGTAAGCTTACGCCTACGTAAGCGTATAGTCTGCCATGCAAAAAACAACTATAACTAAAGTCTCCACGCCTAACACGAAGCATCTGCAAATCTACGAATACATCGCTTCGCGACTTTTCTATAAACTCATTATTATAACTCATTTAATAAACTCGTAAAGCACTAAATTAAAATTTATTTTTCTCATGATCGTCTTCTATTAAATTCTCTACGTTACCCGCAATCAGTTTTCGGCATATTTTTTCAATTTACATACATGACAGCTCCACGGTTTCATAAAAGTATAGACAGAGGTAAAAGATAATGTAGAAGATAAATATTTTATAACCTATTTTAAAGTGAAACTTTTTTATCATCGCTTCAAATTTTTCGCCCAGCTATCGCATGTCGCATTACATCCGGCCGCGTAGTAGTGGTAAAGCGAAAGGTGCTCGGCAGAGCAGTCAAGGCAAATATTGTGGCATCCATGACTCAATTAAACATGATTCAGTGATTTCAATAAATATTGAACTCAGTACTTAACAAGCATCTATTATATTTATTATGTATTCCCTATTCTAATACGCAGATTGAAATTCAAATATATCGTTGGATATCTTGTCTACTACTCTCTCATTATCATTATTTTTTGCTAATTATTAAGTTAAGATTAGAAACGCGATTTTAATACCCTACATCGAATAATTTTCAGTTAAATGCCTACGATCCGAAAAATGTGTCACTTACATCATGGTTTCATAAAACCACAATGTTTTTAAATATTATCCTCAATATAAAACTTATAACAAATTCTAATATGACCGGAGCGAAAGTAAATAATTTAAACTAGTGCATAAGTACATAGACAGCAGCAGATTATATTAGTCTCGTGAGAGATTTCTTTTTATTCAATCTAAATTTATTTAAAACGCAATGTTTAGATTAAACTTTTCAACAACATAATCAAAGGTAGGATAACAGCTCAAACTTTATCTATTAAACTAAAAATGCTAAACGAAATAGTAAAAATCGATTCAATTCCAAACGAACCACAATAAACGCATTTATTTTTCTACTAGCGGGCCCGGTGGACGTAGTTCCGCCATGATAATAAAAAAATCCTTGACAAATTATATACCTAAAGCTTCTTCGTGAATCACTTTATCTACTGATGAAAGCCGTATGCAAATCCGTTCAGTAGTTTTTGAGGTTATCGCGAACAGACAAACAGATGTGGCGGAGGACTTTGTTTTATAGTAGTGATATTCAAATATCGATATCATATAAAAATTTAAACATTTGTTTTGAATAAATAAATAATCGTAAAACAAAAGATAATGTATATTGCCTTTATGTCTCGACTTTATCTTATTATTCAGTCCTCGATCCAGCATAGATTTGTTGTTTGTATATTTTATACTTACTGATTAACTCCTCCAAAAGAAATTATTATTAATGTTTTTTACTAATCAAGCTAAGTTTTTTTTATTACCAATGCCTAACCACTACACAGAACATCGTAATATTTTATAGCTTTATTAATTAGACCTTAATCTGAAGTTTAATTAAAGCTTCATATTGATAACATTTTTAATAGTTCTACGTTTGTCATTATCGTTTAGCCCTTATAAAGCGTAACGACATTATATATATCTATATATATATATATGTATGTGGTGTGTTTTTTTGTCATAGAAGGCAAACGAACACGAAACGAACAGGTGGGTCACCTGATGTTAAGTGATCACCACTGTCCATATACACTAACAACACCAGAGGAGTCGCAAGTGCGTTGCCATCCTTCGGGGGAAAGGTTAGGAGAGGGAGAGGGAGAGGGAGAGGAGAGAGGAGAGGGGAGGAGAGGTGGGCCTTCGGCGCTCTCACTGACCGAACGAAACGCAACAATGCAAGCCCTGTTACTTCACGTCGGTTTTTTGTGAGAAGGTGGAACTACCCCGGGCGAGCCGACCCGTTCATGCTGAAACATGTAATAGTTTCACACGTGTGTATAGTATAGTAAAAACCTTATGTTGCTTCTTGGGAACAAGGTGAGAATGTAAGGAAAGCTGTTTTGATTTTAATTTATAAGTAGCTGATACCCGCGACTTTGGTTTCGTCGTTTATTGTCTTGAAAATATATTTTATGTACAAAGGAATAACATAAGAAAATTAAAAGGAAAAATATATTTCACAAATTATTCACTATTCCGGTCGATTTTTGAAACATTTATTTTTCTAATAATTACAAACGCAAGTAAAGAGAAATAGCCAAATATGTAGGTGTAGTCCTATTGATGTGTTCGTGTGTATGATAGGAATAGAATCTTGATATTTAATTGAGACCATTCCTGGTTATGATCAACTCAAATAAAAAAAAATCATTAAAATCGATTGACAATTGTTGGAGATATGAATTAATATACATAAAAAAATATCGTACATACAGCCGAACATAGAACCTCCTTCTTTTTTATGTCGGTTAAACACACTTATTACTTATATTTACACCACCATTATAAAATACAAAAACCGGTTCTAATTCCAACACATAGGGTATTTAAATGAGCTAAACGTGGGAGAAATCAGGCGCTCCCAGTCCGTTAGTGGTATCCGCCACGGATTACGAAACCGTACCGAACGCCGCGCGATACAAAAGACGTCCGCGAAACATTTTCACCGATCCTCCCGACAAAATAACGGCAGTGACCGATCAGTCCCAGCCTGTCTCTCAAAACAGAGCGTGTTCACGCCCACGCCCGCGTAACCACAGATCACGCCGCCGTGGTCTGGGGGTAAACTTCGCTCCCGCACACTTGATTAGGCCCCCCTCGGCAGCGGCTCAAGCCTAGGTCCGATCCCTCGGAGTGGAGCCCTTGAGTACGCTGCTCGCGCGATACAGTGAACTCACCAACCAATACATCACTGCAACAACACTACACATATCACCTCCACACACGTGCACGCTCACACGCTTACACATAAAAAGTGGATGGGTTTTTTCTTTTTGTTTTTACCCGTATCGAACTGAAATAGTTCAGAAAATTTTCCGACACAAAAATACACATAAGAGTTATTGAGACACGCATGCCTGGTACACATGCATGTTTCAATAACTCATATCTGTATGAATAGTTTAGCTTAACTTAGGTTAGCTAAGATAGATCGCGAATTGCATGCAACAGGTAACGGCCAAGCCGAGGTGTGCCGTGCACCCTTGAGCTAGTTACCCGAATAAAATCGGCTGAGTGCCTTAAGCGCTCGCCTTAGTAGTCCGGTGAAGCTGTAGAGGCCTAAGTATATATTTACGCGGACGGCTTTTAGCTTCGATTAATCGAATTGGAGTTCCGATCGGGCCGCCGTGGTGAACAGTCGTGTTTGCGCTCCGCGCTCTCCGTTCGTCCGTCCGACCCGCTGACTCGCTCTCGCGCTCGTGCTATCTCGCTCGTTTTCGTGTCGACCGCGCTCGACTTAGTAGTGTCCGTGCTTCGCTCGCATCGAGTCGGTCTCGCGCGCCGTATCGCAGTGTTTGTGTACTTCGTGTTTCGCGTCGCGCGCTCCGTTGTTTACGTTGTGTGCGCCGCGTCTCCGCCAGTCTACAAGCGCCGTGTTTACATCGTGCCCCGCACCGATTCGTCGCCGCGTTTCGCGTACGCTACGTAGTTGAGCGAGTCCGCCGCGTTCATTGCTATTCTGTTGCTAAGAAGTAACAATAGTGTCAATCGTAGGCGCTCGATTTTAGAGCGTAGCAAACCGCTCCTCTCGGAGCGAACCCGCGATTAATTTCATTTTTAAAGTCCAGTCGTCTGGCCAGCTCATGGATACCTAACGGTGTAGCCAACGAAGTGAGTTGGAGCGACCTGTCCGCTCGCCGTAGGCCCCGCGGCCTACTGCACTGACAGACGGGCCTGGGTAGCTTAGCCTTGGTGGTGATCACCTAGTTAAGTCCAGTGTGTCTCCCTCCCACCTACCTAATCCCCTCATTCCATCCTCGGGTGTCTGTTTGGGCGTAGCCCGGTTTACCGGTCTGCGTTCTCTGCCCCGGGATTGCTAGGGCTTCCCTCTAGGCTCTGTAGGTTAGTTTCCGTGCGGCATTGCACTTTGCCCACAGGTCTCTTGGCCCGGACTCGGGATAGTCCCATAACTTTCCGTTCAGGCGTGCCCCCCTGCCCCTAAGGCAGGGAGGTTTGTTCGCGGCCCCCACCAAGCCATCGATATGGCATCAATAGAGCAGATCGCAGCGATCTTAGACTCGTTCCGCGCCAATTATCCGACAGTAGATGCCGAAGCTATTTTTACTTCCGTTTTAGTCCCGTCCTCGGAGGACGAAACATGTGAGGCCCGCGTGCCTACCGCGAACTCGTTCGCGGTATTAGATTCGCCCCTGTCGCCGCTCAACGGCAACAACGAGTTAGAAGATAACATGGAGGTCGACATCGCGACACCCGCCGCGTCAAACACACCGCCCGCGACCGCCGCGCCCGCGCCCGATAACGACGGATTCATTACCGTAACTAAGATACCGAAGCGGAAACAACCCACGCAGCCGACGCAATCAGACCCAGATTCGGGACCCGAATGTCCCGCACTTAAAGTTCCGTGCCGCGAAGGCAAAATAGACGGCACCCGGGTGCCTACCGCGACACCGTCCACACACGCGAGACCGCGATCGGGCAGATCAAGCCCTGTTGCCGTCTCGCTCACACAGACACGACCGCACTCACAAACGGACTCGCAAGCGCCCACACAACCCGCGGCTAAGAAGCCCCGCCCACCCCCGCCAGTCACGATACAAGACAAGTCGCGGTGGATCGCCATCTCCACCGCGCTCAAACACCTAGGAGTGCATTACACATCGGCACTCAACACACAGGCCGGTATTCAAGTTAAAGTACCAAATTCGGATCAGCATAGGAAACTCACCCAATACCTGAGGGACCACAAACTCGCGTACTTTACGTACGCACTAGAGGAGGAACGCCTCCTAAGAGTAGTTTTACGCCGCATCCCGGTAGAGATCCCTACAGAGGAGATCTTAGCGTTCCTTAAGAACGAAAACTTCCCCGCTCGCGAGGTACATCGCATGTACCACCCTCTCACTAAAGCCAAATTCAACTTGGTGTTGGTCATCCTTGACCGCACCAAGGAAGGCAAGGATATTTTCAACATTACGTCCGTGTGCGGTCTCACGGGCGTAACAGTAGAGCCCCCTCGCAAATCTCACGCGCCCTCGCAGTGTCACAACTGCCAGGGCTACGGCCACACAGCTAAAAACTGCCACCTGCGTCCCAGGTGTGTTAAGTGTTTAGGCGACCACTCCACTAGGGAGTGTCCTCGCACCCCGACCTCCGCAGACCCTCCGAGTTGCGTTCTGTGCGGCGCCACGGGCCACCCCGCGAACTATCGCGGCTGCCCCCGCGCGCCCCGCACACAACGCCCTCGCCAGGCGAGGCAAGCGCCCAGGGCGCCCGCCGCCGCCGCCCGCCCTCCACCTCCACCACTCATGTCCGTAGAGGCTTTCCCCGGCCTGCCGTGTGCCTTCCGCACCCCGGCAGCGCCCGCGACCACCCCACGCGTGTCACCTTCAGTGCCGCGCGTCCCACCCACCGCATCGCGCGTGACACCTTCCGTGCCACGCGCGCCACAGCCTGGGCGGGCCCCTATGGCCCCCTGGGCTCCCAGATCCCAACCGCAGGCTCCCAGGCCTCAAACACAGCCTCCCAAGGCTCACACACCACACACACAGCCTCCGCAGGCGAGACACAATACACAACCCGACCTCTTCTCACCGACCGTCATCAAAGGGTTTGCACAAATCATGGGATTATTCGAAGAACACGATATAGAGGAGATATTCGCGTTCGCCTCTGTAATCGAGTCTAACGCAGAAACGGGTGCGTTCAACGCGATCTTACGCTTCCCAAACATCGCGAAAACGCTTAATCGCATCGCGCGCTCGAATAACACGAACACTCGCACTAAATAATCATGTCTACGGCCATGAATAGAATTAAACCGCGCGGCCTATCTCTTTCATTTTTTAATGCTAGGAATCTATATACACAGCGCGATCTAGTAGCTGCCTTTTTACGCGACAGGCAAATAGATATCTTCCTCGTACAGGAAACGTTATTAAAACCGAAAATGCGCAACCCCGCGATCGCGAACTATAAGATAGTTAGGAACGACCGTGCCACCCGCGGGGGTGGCACGTTGATCTATTATAGGCGCTCACTCTACTGCGTGCCGTTAGATCCACCCGCTCTATCCAATATGGAAGTGTCAGTGTGTAGACTAGGGATGACCGGTCATCCATCCGTCACAATAGTATCCGCGTATCTTTCGCCGAATAAAGTCTTATTAAAAACCGACCTAGAAGCACTATTCGAACTAGGAGACTCCGTCATTATAGCGGGGGACCTCAACAGCGGACACGTCATCTGGAACAGTTCGACTACTTCCCGAAACGGGAGGATACTCGATAGACTAGGTGACGATCTAGCTTTTGACGTCATAGCCCCTTCGGAACCCACTCACTTTCAGGACAACTGTCGCCCGACAGTGTTAGATGTAGCTCTCTTTAAAAACGTCTCGCTTCGGTTACGACTCATACAAGTCGTACACGAACTTGACTCAGATCACCGCCCCGTAGTATTACTATTAGGTTCGAGCTCGGACACCACCCCGCCGTCGGTCAGGGTGGCCGACTACGCGAAATTACAACGCTACTTTAAAGACAACCCGACGTCAGTAGGTTTAGACAGAATCCCGGACGTGTTAGTGTCGAAAGCTGACGCGGATTCGGCCATCGATTCCCTGGTCGACTATCTCCAGACCGCCGTCAGGGAGACCTCGAAAGAGGTACAAGCGGCGAACGATCGCCGCTTCATACTCCCGGACGACGCGAGAGCGTTGATCACGGAAAAGAACGCCGCGACTCGAGCCCACGACACCTACCCGTCCGTAGAGAATCGCGTTCGTTTAAAGATTTTACGTAAGCAAGTTAGGACTCGT
This sequence comes from Antheraea pernyi, assembly GCA_015888305.1. Taxonomy (NCBI): domain Eukaryota; kingdom Metazoa; phylum Arthropoda; class Insecta; order Lepidoptera; family Saturniidae; genus Antheraea; species Antheraea pernyi. The sequence goes on along the minus strand of MU160404.1, from coordinate 14,052 downwards.
ATCGCCGAGATCCGGGCCGACAGGTGGGACAGGGTGGTCGAGGACATCGAGCCGTCCCACCTGGCGTACTGGAAACTCGTACAGAAATTCAAATCAGACATAGTCATTCCGATGCCCTCTCTCGATAGAGGCCCCGGGTTGCCTCCCGCGTTCGATAGTATAGACAAGGCGGAGTGTCTCGCCGCGAGCTTAGAGAAACAATGTTCACCTAACACAGCAAACACTGACCCTTCGCATATTGAATCGATCGAGTCCTCGGTAGAGCGCGCGCTCGCGTCACCGCCGGCGGATACCCTAACCCCTATGACGTTTGTCGAAGTATCGGACGCCATCAAGCGCTTAAAACTTAGAAAGTCCCCAGGTCCCGATGGGGTCAGGAACGAGGTACTGAAACTCCTTCCTGACCACATCATAGCTCTACTGGTCTGCATCTTCAATGCGGCCATGTCCCAGGGTCATTTTCCAGCCGCCTGGAAGAAGGCCGTAGTGATAGGCATTCACAAGCCCGGCAAAAAAGCTTCGCTTCCCGACAGCTATCGCCCTATTAGCTTATTAGACACGATAGGCAAACTATACGAGCGGCTCCTTCTGAACCGTCTCCAGACCGCTATATCAGAATTGAATCTGTTACCACCCGAGCAGTTCGGCTTTCGCGCCGCTCACTCTTGTGCGTACGTAGAGGCCTCCAAAAAGGCCAATAGCGTAGTCAGTTCGAGAAAAAAAAAAAAGGAGAAATCAGCGTAAGCTCCTATTAGCAGCATTTTAATGTTCATCGTACATTATACTCGCATATTTTTTAAATAATTCAAACAAAGAAATGAAGGTCAGTGATTTGTAAATCCGTGATAAGCGATTTCATTCGGTGCCTTTCGAAACCTGACGAAGCTTACAAACATTTGCGTTCATATTAACCACCGGCGTAGCTATAATGTATTCAGGGACGGCCTTAATATTAAAATGTCCTAGATAGTTTATCCGACCGAAATGTACAACAATAGCGTATTCCGATTTTAGAAAATATATCTTGAATAAACTGAATTCTCTAACGGAAACACAGCATGTCATGATATTGGTGTATTTCTATGAAAATGGTCTTTTTATCTGTATATAGTATAAAATGACGTCGCTTCCGTTGTCTGTTCCCTTTTTTTTTTTTTTAACGTGGGGAAATCCCTTATGGATACGCCACCCTCCCGGGGGAGAGGGTGGGTTATGTCCGAGTCGCACGGACTAAAACCCCACGGTGTACGTCTGCCGCTATAGTTGGGGCCGCACGAGATCTCTATAGACTTCATCGTGCCGCCCCAGCGGTTGGCCCAGTAGCGAACGCGCCGCCGCCGGGCCCCGTCTTGTTAGGAGTCAGCCGGGTACACACCGGCCGTCTCCTCCTTCCGCCGGACCTGTGCAATGGGAAGATGGGTCCCCCGACCCATCCTCCCCGATCCAGCTACGGTGGGAGGAGGCGATCAAACTGCCGCCTCCTCCTGCCTGTCCTCCGTTGGCGGAGAGGGTCACTTTGAGGATCTTGCTCACGAACCCTCTCCGCCGCCTCCTTCTGCGAGACGACTTCCTCGCAGAAGGCGGCCATTGCGTTCCACACTTCCTCACTGCCGAGCATGGCCGCAACCACGCTCGGCAGTGACAGATCTTGCCCTACCGCCGCAGCCAGAGTGCGACGTTGCTCCTCCCACGCAGCACACTCAGACAGAGTGTGCTGCGCGGTGTCCGGGTCAACGCCGCACTGATGACATACGGCAGTCGGCTCCCTACGTGTTATCCGGTACAGGTACCAACCGAAGCAACCATGTCCAGTCAGGACCTGCACCAGTCGGAACGTCAGGGAGCCCCATCCTCTATTAAGCCAATCCGACAGGACCGGGCGGATGGCGTCGATCGTGTATCGACCGTACCGCGCGTCCGCCAGGTCCCGCCTCCAGTTGTCTGTTCCCTTAGATCTTTTAAACTATTTAACGGATTTTAATACAGTTTTCAGCAATAGATTCAAGATAACTGTTTATATGTATAATATATACATATAGTACAGAAAAGCCGAAACCTTCAAAGATTTTGTAATGTAATTGGGGGTTGGGGGAAATTGGTGCGCCTGGCCACGATGGCCACAACCCTCGTTGGTCCTACCTTTCCATGGGCCTCGGCGAGGGCCACCACCTGGGGCCCACATTATGGTGGAGGGCACCCGGATTAGGGTGGGGACCCAGATGGAGTACCTGGGCCTCACCCTGGACGGGCGCTGGCGGTTCGAGCCCCATTTCGCGGGGCTCGGACCGCGAATTATTGGGGCGGCGGCGGCACTCGGCCGGCTGCTCCCCAACATAGGTGGGCCGAGCGCTGGGTGTCGCCAACTCTATATGGAAGTCGTGCGGGTGATGGCCGCCTAAGGGTCACCGGTGTGGGCTGACGCCCTCGGTGTTGATAACGTGCGCGCGCTACGTAAGGCACAGCGCAAGGTGGCACTGAGGGCAGTCCGGGCGTACCGCACGGTGTCCTCGGTGGCAGCCTTCACGCTCGCAGGTTCCCTGCCCTGGGAGCAAGAGGCGGGAGTCCTCGCCGCTGTATACGAATACGCGGCGGCGAGGAAGCGTGGCGGGGAGCCACCGGCTCCCAGGGAGATAGAGGCAAGACGGCAAAGTTTGAGGGAAGTGGCGGTCGGGAGATGGATGCAGGATCTAGCGGACGCGCGCTATGGGCGTTATACAGTGGACACCGTACGCCCGGTCCTGCAGGAGTGGATGAGACGGGAGTGGGGCTCCCTGACGTTCCGGATGGTGCAGGTACTCACCGGGCACGGTTGCTTCGGGTGGTACCTGCACCATATCGCACGCAGGGAGCCGACCGCCGCATGCCATGAGTGCGGCACTGACGAAGATACCACGCAGCACACTCTATCTGAGTGTACTGCGTGGGGGGGGCAGCGTCGCATATTAGCTGCGGCGGTGGGGAATGTTGGGGGGAATTTAACGGGGGTGCCGAAACCACGCTCGGCAGCGAACAGGCTTGGCGAGCGATGGCCTCCTTCGAGGAGATCATCTCGCAGAAGGAGGAGGCGGAGAGGACCTGCGATGCAGACCCTCGAAGTGGCCGTCTCCGCCAAAGGAGGACAGGCAGGAAGAGAAGGCGCCTCGCCCAACTCCTCCTGCCACCGTAGCCGGACCTGAGGTGCACAGGTCCGGCGGACGAGGCGGGGCAGCCGGTGTGTACCCGGTATGTCCCTCTACAGGTAGGAGCCCGGCGGTCACCTTCCGCCGGGCGGACCGTGGGGGCTCTACAAGATTGATTAGCTTGAACGATCCCTTGCCGCCCCCACAAAACGGTCTCTCGGTACACCGTGAGGTTTTAGTCCGTGCGACTCGTACCCCACCCTCTCTCCCGGGAGGGTGGCGTATCCATAAGGGATTTACCCACGTTAAAAAAAATGGTTTTCCCGATGCTTTCTTGGTTAACTATCACATTCCAGTTGAAAATTAGTAACCAAGTATCTATAGGTGTGTTCTAACTGCACTTGAAAGCCCCCTAAAGTCCCGTAGCGTGTTTATATTTAAGTAATCACCGACCCATACATTTTTTTTTACAAAACTCTAATATTTACAGACACATTATATTTACATTTTTATTAAATGTAGCGACAAACATAACATCCAAATAATTTAGACTTACGTGTGCCTTTTTCTGTAAAAAGTAAATTAAGTTACAATTAAAAAAGAGAATCGCTACAATCCAAATGATTCAGCCTCGAGACAATCACACATAAGCGAAAAACTACGGATTACACCAATTCGGGGCAAGATAAGAGGTCGTTTTTATGGCAACAGTAAGTGCCTTCCGACCGTCATTTTCTTTTTCAATCGTGGAAAACTGCCCCCAAAGGTCGATGAGGCACCTGCGACCTCAAACATCCTCAAATCAAAATGTTGAATGTTATTTCAACACTTAACCCTTATCAGGTATTATAATACGAAATAAATGTAAAATGTTCTTATTAAATCGGTTTTTTTGCTATTGAACGCAATTATAAACATCTATATGACGTATGTAGTGAAATAATATCTTTATTTTAATAAGTAATTATCAGTTTTGTTTTATACTCCATCTATCCGCAAATCTTTAATACTAAAATGTTTTTAATGTTATATGCTATACCTGTTTTTGGTATCAACAAACATGTATTTTAATACCATCTACATTCTTCTCCTCGAATTTATTTTATCTATCCCAAGGCGAGTTTAATTCTTCGACTTTACGTCTTATCAGATTATAAAGCCAATTAGCCAACGTAATTTGATTTGTAGGCACAAATTGACTATTTCTTTGTACACAATACCTATATAGACTTAAAAACTTCTTATTGTTTTTATTCTATTACTAGCTAACCCGTGCAACTTCGTCTGCATCACATCTGTTATCACCGGTGTCAATTGTATTTTTAATTGCAAAAAAATTTAATAAACCTAAAACCCGATAACAGCCACAACTACCGTTTCCAATTGTAAATCCAAACTATCAAGGGCTCACTCAAACATATACCCATCTGGGTATATGTTCACAAACCATCTGGTTTGTGAGAAATCTTTTAAAATAAGCCTACAGCCCGTTCGTAGCATCATCTACCGGGTTCAATTAAAATAAAAACTAACCTACATATAATGCAGTAATGTAAAAAATGCTTGAGAGATCTTTTGATCCCTAGTTGGAACGAAGTTCCTTTCCCATTTTTGTAAACGTTTACTATACAGTCAGTATAGTTTACATTATAAAATATCAAGTTGATAGAGTTAAATTGTAAATTAAACGATAAAATATATTCATATAATAAATAATGATAAAGTAAACACTCAAAACTTTTTCACACTCCATTTTAATGAAGAAAAATATAAATATTAAAAAGATATGAGCACGACGCGTCAACTGTCACTTGCTGTAACTATTTGTCTAAGAGCTCAAAACGGTTTCGACAGGGAATTCGAATAAGCCAGTTTTTTATATATCTTTATGCTCTTCCAAGCAGCGTGTGGGCTACCTGGCTGCCGGTAAACGTTGCGTTTATTAGTGCATATCACACCTGTACAGGCAAAAATATTGATTTTTATATAATTTATAAAGTTTTGTTTTTCACTAACTTCGAAACGCTACTAAAACGTGAAATTATTGCCAGACATGTTTGTTATTAACAATAATGTGCTCGAGGCTATTTTTTGTAAATAAAAAAAGTATGTTCAAACCATGTTAAGATAGCTGTAATTGTAATATTATTTTATTTAGACATAAAAGATAGTGTATTAAAAATAATATGGATGGAATACCTTAGCTATAGCTATAGTTTAGCGCAACACTGGCCGTATGATAAGGACAGCGATAATTGTGAAAGCGCCTGTTATAGACGCATATATTCAAGATAGTGTCAGTCCCAAGTCATATGTCTAGGTTTAACGTTGTTTTTCATTATTTACGGTGAAATCTTAATATTATAACGGTTAATAAAATAGTAAATTATAACTGTGTTCGACTGGATGTCAACCAGCATATACTCAGTGTAATAATGACACGTTTTGCCGTGTCGAATTCCGGGGTCAACCGAATATATATAGTAACCAAATGATAATAATACAAGACTATGAAATATAAAGTCCCCTACATGATATTCCATGACCTCACCAAAAATTCATATTTTGTCAATAGCATAACCAACGAGATTATGAAATAAAGATTCTTAGAGGGCTAGTACTACAATTTATAAAAATGTTTTGTAATTAATCCCAAAACGATTTTCATAAGAAACAAATTGTAATAAATAACATAAATTCGTTATTTGAAATATTCGCGCAAAAATACTGTTAAAAATACAACGCTTTCAGTAAATCGGTCTTAACAGCGTCACCGGACGTAAGCAATACGGCCGTGTTTCCCTGTAATTTAGTGGCACATCCGCGATAGTTCCAGGTTGATTGATGACGCGGCATATCGAGACGAGTGATGCTGGATCATCGTCCCCGTGATTGATTACAGCCCGCCTCGAGACATGCGCGCAACTTCTTGACGTTGCCTTCGCGTGCTCCAGTTTCACGTGTTAGCAATAATTATCTATACACACAGATGTGAGTATTAAAAATCAACCTCCACTAATACTAACCAGAACATTTCTATTTTCTCATTAGATTTGCTCTAAAAGTAGAGGAAAGTGACCAAATATGGAATACCATTTTGTTTTTACGCATAATTTACACAAATTTTATAAATAAAACACTTTCTGTAGTAATTATTAACAACCATATATTTGCACTTTATTTTGTAACGATTATTGGTTATATTGATCAGTTATCAGAAAGAAATTTTTCCAAAAACTAAATAATGGTAAAGGTGCCTAAATATGGAATAGTTAATTTTTGTTCCTTTCTATATTATACCAAAGTGTTAAAAGACTCTCATATAAGTTAAGGTTATTTTTCTATATTTGAGGTAACTATTCCATATTTAGGCACCTTTACCATTATTTAGTTTTTGGAAAAATTTCTTTCTGATAACTGATCAATATAACCAATAATCGTTATATATATATTCTGTATATATACATATTACATATATATCACTATATAATTTACGTATAAATATTTTTATATATCAAATATATGATGAATAAATAGGACGTTGTTTTTTTAAATATTTTTTTAAATAATTTCTCATGTTTTACCACAATCTCTGTTAAGTAATCATGTGGCCTAAATTATTATGACTCTCTGATTGTAAGAGGACAGGCTCGCTGTAGCTAACTGAACACACATATAGCCGCTTGGTGATAAATTTTCAACTGAAAGGTGGTAGCTAGTCAAGTGAGTGTTAAAAATATGTATACTGTGGGATTCAAACGTGCTTCAATAGTCCTTTCGGTAGTATAATAACAAGATGGATTTCCATGTTTTTTTTTTAAATATTATGTGTGGCAAACGAACAGGCGGATCACCTGATGGTAACTGATCATCACCGTCCGTAGACACTAGCAACACCAGGGGAGTCGTAAGTGCATTGTCAGCCTGTGTTTGGGGAATGGGGGGAGGGGGAGTGGAAGGGAAATGGGCCTTCAGTGCTCTCAATGACCGAACGAAACGCATCACTGCAAGCACTGTTACTTCACGTCGAATTTCTGTGAGAGGTTAGTAACTAATAACTTCTTCGGCGTGGCTCTACCACCTACAAAATGTTGATATATGTTGTTCATGTTGATATAATTCGTCATTGTAAGAGAAAATTCTGATCCGAAGAAAACAATTTATAAGTAACCAAAAACAAAAGGCAAGGTGAAGTTAATGGGGTGACCAAGAATAAGTATGAATAGGACACTTTTACTTTTTGGTCACGGTCACTTATGAATCGGTCACTCTTACTTATTATTGTGTATTTTTACTTCCCATATTCTATTGATAGAATAACAGATAATATTAGTAATACACTATATATTGTAGTTAATTTTAACCGGTTATGACGTTTGTAAGTTCTTGAAACAATGAACATATTAAATGGTTAACATATTAAACTATGACCTCCTTCAATTTCTACTCATTGATATATCAAAGTTAATCGGACCATAGAAATATTATAATATATCAACAATCGCATAACAATAACTTCAAACCATAATGAACGGTTTCCATATTTCGTAAACTCAATCATACACTCATGTATATGTTTTCATAGTCTTAAGTTAAAGACCACTTATATATCTTACTAGCAGTGCCCGCGATTTCGCCTGTGTGGAAGATTATGTAAAAAACGGTGATTAATAAAGTCATCTGAATGTATTAAGTCCATTTACTTATCTACATTTCTCTCGTACTTACGCCGCGTCGTCATTAAAACTACAATAACTTTTGATTGAGTGGACCGATTTTAATGAAACAAACACTAAGTTACTCCCGAGAATATGCTTTACGATTTTCGTGTTGAGGTTTTATTGTGAACCCAGTACTTTAGCAGTGATGCGTGTTCATACAAACAAACAGACATACATTTCTAAAAATATTTGAAATGCATTCTATTACTTATTCCTAGACACCTGCAACTTTTTTTTTTTCACGAAAATTGAAATATACAGACACTTTAGATATTCTTTCTTTAGACATTCTTATTATATGTATAGATTGGTTTTAGAGTTTGACCATAACCGCACCTGATATTAAATGATGATATAGTCTAAGATGTTAAAATACTAAACCTAAACACGAGGACTAACTGTCAGGTGCTTCTACCGATAAACAGCTATAGGGGAATGAATGAATAAATACTTTATGAATGAATAAAAGTTCCGGCTCATTTCAGGTTCGAACCTTATTAAAATATAATAAATCCCGCTAAAAACTCCGCTTTGTCTCTTTATATATAAAAAAAACTATTTATTCATAATTCTATCAGTACATTAAATCCCTTGTCAAATGTTTTGATAGTAATATATTGTTTGGTTTGGCCCTTTGTACCTTTGGATTTTGCAATCGATATAAAATGGAAATTAGCAATAATGCTTTTATAAAAAAAAACAACTTTACAAAACCTGAAAATTACCAATTCTCAAGTTGTTTCAGTGTTTTCGTTTTTCATCCCGAAGTTCCTATAACTTATGATGATTATGAAAAATAATAGAATATATATATATATATATACTGTCAATAAAGGACTTCAAAAAAGGTTGTGAAGGAGGTTGCTATGTATTATTTTACTCTTACGTTCCAATTACCCTTTTTCATTCTACATTCAACAATGATGTTATAACATACAACTATTATTATAATAACTGAGTAACCATGATAAAAACCTTTGATTATAGAAATAAGTTGACAAAAGAACCCTAATAAAGTTCAAACTTTAAAAAATCAATGAACTATGGTCGAATGTCGACCAATGGGCGTCCACTAGTAAAAATAAATAGACTATCAAATTAAGACACAGAATTTTTTGTAATTTATACCCATAAAGTTTGAAACTTTGACTTGGAATAGACGTCAAATAAATAACTGACATGTAGTGTTCACTTAATAAAACATTTTTTTATATACAATATCACCTCTTAATGTCTCAGTTATTGGGAAGTTTATCCTTGTCTTCCGCTAACACCTAGCACCCAACTACTTAGATGCACTAATTTATAAATGCGACACCATATTTATCTGTCTGTAATCAAATTTTGACATAGAGGCAGTTTGAGATCTAAAGAACGTGGACGAAATAGCAGGACTTTTAATAATCATCTTTCTGTATATACATACATACAATCTATCTATACATATAATAAAAATGTCTTGTCAATGTCTGTACTTTTTAGATTTTTGTGAAAAAAATTGTTACAGATGTCTCGTAATAAGTAATAAAATACATGTCAATCATTTTTACAAATGTTTGTCTGTCTGTTTGTTTGAACACGCATCACTGTTAAAGTACTGCAAATTTATATACACAAATCTAGCTCAACACACAGCACGCACATAAAACACAGCTAGTACATTATAATTCTTTAATTTATTCAATGTATATTATGACTGATTTGTAGGTAGAGCCACGCTGAAGCTATTACTGGATTCAGTACGAAAGGGTCGGCTCGCTCGTGGTACAACCACTCTCTCACGGAAAACCGACGTGAAGTAACAGTGCTTGCATTGTTGCGTTTCGTTCGGTCAGTGAGAACGACGCCAGTAATAGCTTCAGCGTGGCTCTACCTACAAATCAGTCATAATATACATTGAATAAATTAAAGAATTATAATGTACTAGCTGTGTTTTATGTGCGTGCTGTGTGTTGAGCTAGATTTGTGTATATAAATTTGCAGTACTTTAACAGTGATGCGTGTTCAAACAAACAGACAGACAAACATTTGTAAAAATGATTGACATGTATTTTATTACTTATTACGAGACATCTGTAACAATTTTTTTCACAAAAATCTAAAAAGTACAGACATTGACAAGACATTTTTATTATATGTATAGATAGATTGTATGTATGTATATACAGAAAGATGATTATTAAAAGTCCTGCTATTTCGTCCACGTTCTTTAGATCTCAAACTGCCTCTATGTCAAAATTTTTTTAAAGTAGCGCCAGCTATTTTGTGTCAAATATATATTACTGCTAGGTAAATGATTCATTATCAATTAATTATAATTGGCGAGCTTATGCCTTTGTATTTTATACGCTACGGGATATAAGGCATAATTTGGATACTATTGTTTTATTTAATCGTATATTTTATGCTGAAATTACGATTTTTGAAGCAAAAAGAAGCTATCATCATTGTCTTCTTACTTAAAACGCCTAGTATAACTAAAAATTATATTACAACCATCGTAATTTAAAATTGTGTGATAGCTTAGAGATTACTTACTTATATATCAATCATATGCAAATCCTTACCCGTATCGAAGTTACGAATGTAACAATTTATTATATGCATATTAGCATCATGGTAACGTATTATATTAAAGTATGTATCTGACAATGTAAAATAGATACTTTATTTAAACCAAAAAGGGTGCATATTTAGAGTCCGTCATATATTCCAAAAATATATAACATATATTTTTAATAGCTTTTATTATCTGTAATAATATGTAAAGAGTACCACTCTTGAGTCAAAAATCTGTCACCAAACTCTCATAGATATAATCTGGCGGCTGCAGTTGAAAACACTAGACTTAAGTTACCATAAGACTTGAGACACCCAAGCCAACCTCACGTGCACGTGGTGCACCCTGCTGAATAACGAACGAGGTAACTTCGAAAGCCGGGTGGTCGGGTTTTACAGCCTGACTGGGTCGCAACCACCACGTATATGGCGAAAAAACCCGTCATTGTGATTCGCTTCTGCGGGTAGCGTTTCGGGATCAGCCTGTGCATATCCAGCTTTTCGCAGCGCAGCATGACAGCGGTGACCAGCGATGGATAGTGTGTCACTCGGTGGTCGCCATTGTTTTTGGATTGTACTGTGCTTACCATCAGGCACAATGCAGTCATTTTGCCGTGCTGTAATAAAAAAAGATCATAAGAACTACCGTGTTTTCAGGATTTATAAGGAACTGACTTTCATTTTATAATTATAACTATTCTATATAACTACTTTTGCCGATTTTAAGATACGTCTGTTAAATTCTATTATTACTACTTACCCCCAATGAAAAAGTGTAACGAAATATAGTATATATAGTACTTGAAAAGTCCTTTATATACCTGTAGAAGTCCCATCAATATCGCTTCCGACGTTTCATATATTAACCTCAACAAACTAGACACTTCAGTTTTATATATATGTGTATTGTATTACATACAGAATACGAGAAACTTAGATAATAGTTCATGAATCTAAATACATACAGTTATTTTATGAGAACGGTAACGTCGATGGCTGACGATCCACCGCTTCTATCATTATTTATTGTTATTGTTTCCATTCCGAGACCGAAGTCCACTGCGTTCGGTTCGGATTTCCCGGGCCCTTGTTTATTCTACTTAAGGCATGGATATTTGACATTTATTCGGAACACACCAACGGTCCGAGCCCTGAATTTCTCGGCTTATTGTGAGTAATATTGGACCTATCGAGTTCCCTTGTATACGATGATATATTGCTCCACTAACCTTCCCCTTATAAAAGAAATGTAAGAGGGCTTTAGATCTAATTTTCGAACTGGAAATATGAAAACAATTTCTGATGAATTCTCTAACTTTGAACTCATTAGCAATACATTTTACTCAAAGATTTTTTAACACAGCATATTAAACGTTAAGTCTCTCCTTCCTCCGTCTCTCATTTTTTATAATTGTATGTATCACTAATTAATTTTACGATTGCTTTAGCGACAATCCGTACATTAAAAAAAATATTGCATAAAAATACCAAACGTACCTATTCGTTATGCTAATAACCACTAATAAACCATAATTAAATATGATATTAATATCATATGATGATATCTTCATATTAAAGTACCACTTTTTCTAAAATTCTCGTTATTCTAAAAGTCTAGTTATATTAACTACAAATTTTTGTCTTTCGTTATCCTGGAGAACGCCTCGCGTTTTATGGGACAAAAAATACAAACACAAAAGTAAGACATTAAGTAGATGTAACCTTGTAATATCAGTTATCACTGTGTCAAGTTTCGTCAAAATTGGTTCAGTACTTTCAGAGTGATACGTGTACACACGGATAAACAGACAGACAGACGAAAATTTTAAAATGATTATTTTTGGCTTCTATATCGATAACAAAAAAAAACAAAGTCTATCGATAAAAATAAAAAAATAAAATGTAATATACAGATTTGGCTTTTTTACAGTTTTCTTATAGTATAGAGAGTAAGTTACGAAGATTCATTTGTCTTCTTAGCATGTTTTAAAGTAGCGCCAGCTATTTTGTGTCAAATATATATTACTGCTAGGTAAATGATTCATTATCAATTAATTATAATTGGCGAGCTTATGCCTTTGTATTTTATACGCTACGGGATATAAGGCATAATTTGGATACTATTGTTTTATTTAATCGTATATTTTATGCTGAAATTACGATTTTTGAAGCAAAAAGAAGCTATCATCATTGTCTTCTTACTTAAAACGCCTAGTATAACTAAAAATTATATTACAACCATCGTAATTTAAAATTGTGTGATAGCTTAGAGATTACTTACATATATATCAATCATATACAAATCCTTACCCGTATCGAAGTTACGAATGTAACAATTTATTATATGCATATTAGCATCATGGTAACGTATTATATTAAAGTATGTATCTGACAATGTAAAATAGATACTTTATTTAAACCAAATAGGGTGCATATTTAGAGTCTGTCATATATTCCAAAAATATATAACATATATTTTTAATAGCTTTTATTATCTGTAATAATATGTAAAGAGTGCCACTCTTGAGTCGAAAATCTGTCACCAAACTCTCATAGATATAATCTGGCGGCTGCAGTTGAAAACACTAGACTTAAGTTACCTAGTATTTTCCGCTAAATCATCACTTAGCATTATGTTCGTTAATAGTCAACATAGATCATTAAATGAATAGAAAGCACGCAATGACTTCTAAAATAAACACGGGCACTGGCGGCTGCAGTTGAAAACACTAGACTTAAGTTACCTAGTATTTTCCGCTAAATCATCACTTAGCATTATGTTCGTTAATAGTCAACATAGATCATTAAATGAATAGAAAGCACGCAATGACTTCTAAAATAAACACGGGCAAACTGAAGCTGACCATTATCGGTAATTTTAATCGAATCTACACTGCTTGTATTTTATATAGTTTAGTATAATTTACAACACGTCCATAAATTAAACAATTTTGCCGGAGTGCTGTCTGCATTAGAACCCGTCATTACAATGAAAATCCGATACACTGGATGCAGTTTATGAGCACGGTATTAATTGTTAAACAATGGCTCTATCCAATTTACCACTCTGTGTGTAAATTTTTATTACATGAAATTCATTTGGAAATTAGCAGATACACATCAATCAAACCAATCTCGTATCCTTCTGATTCTGTTTTTATAATGCAAATAACGACTACTATAACGTTGTTTTTATTATCTAGGCCTTTTGCTTTAAATGTTTAAGTATTTATAGGATCCATTTTACCATTACTTTCCAATTTACGTATAAATAAGGTAAGGTAAAACAGTTCAGTACCTTTGTCTCCTTTGTTTGTCAGCCGATTTTCTAAATGAAAAAATGAATATTTTTCTTACCATCGACGAGTCGAAATCTTTATTCATAAATCTCTATTGATAATACTTTAGAATCCTTACCTCTAGCAATTTACCACTTTTTTATACTCTTTGGCATAGAAACCTCAGTGATTATGAAACTTCTAATATTAAGGAATTAAAGTCCTATTTAGATCACTTAACGGCTACTGGTTTATATCAATTTTGAAACCTAACTTTGTTTAATACATTATCAGAATTTGTCATCTTTAAGTCCATTTTTTGGTATAGGTATCTCTTGTCTCTTTATATTCGGAAAACAACCCAGTCACCGAGAA
>MU160403.1:28133-70618 GCA_015888305.1 Antheraea pernyi | reverse complement strand
AAAAAATCATTTTCACGTAAGCTAAGACGCGAGTGCTAGCTAGTTTAAAATCAATAAATATAACAGATAATAAAAGCCAACCACTGGCGAAGCAACCTCGCACTAAATAATATTCTGAAATGATTAAAAAAACATTTTTTTTGTAATAAATACATAAAAGACATATATTTGAGAACGATTTCCACTTGGCCGATTTTTCGTAACCGATTACTCGGGACACCGAATCAAATATTATATTATAATGTCTTTAAAATTTTTAATTACACATTTATCCTTCATTTGACTCAAACGCAACTAATTTTATCTGCCTCTTTCTATCCTGTGGGCAAGATACGTATTAAAAATAATTTTTTCCTCTCCGCTGCGGCTAAGTGTTGGTGCTGAAGGCAGCCCGAGTGTTCACTCAGTTTCTGGAGTTCGTGGTATAGACTCGATTCTCCGGCAGGACGATTTGTACGACGCGAGCGTCTGAGATGATCAAATAATTAATGAATTTGAACTGAATCAAATGTTACAATTACAGATTGTAATGATTAACGTTTTAACATTATTACGGACTTTTAATATATAATGAAGACGATGATTTTAATTAAATTGACTGCACTTATATGCAAAATAAAATATGAGCATATTATAAATAGTACGTAACTAAATATTAAAATAGATAGTAATTAGAAATAAAAAAAACAACAATATTACCTATTCAACACTGCATTGACAGAAAAAAAAAATATTTGAAAATATAGCTGTCTTGCCAACAAATAAACTAAAAATTAAAAAGCAACAAGTTAATATGTGTGTAAATTTATAGCCAAAAATGAACTGTTTGTTTGTTTACATTCTACATAATATGTTAAATGAATGTCAATAAAATATATAGTATTGGTATGTGCTCATCAAACCCATCATACTATAATGATTGAAGTACATTTATTTGTTACGCTTGAAAATGCAGCCTTACTGCCATCGTATTAAAAAAAAATTAAAAGCCAGTATCTCTAGCTGTGGTGTTAGGATTCTAACGATATCCCATGCATCCAAATCTGTTCAGGCATTTAATAATCATGTTTAGAGTTCATATAAGTATGTATGTATGTATTAGAGTGTGTTTGCCTTTTATAACATGATTATTAAATGCCTGAACAGATTTGGATGCATGGGATATCGTTAGAATCCTAACTACCCCTCTCCTGCGCATGCGCACCAAACCGCTTGTTGGATTCTTCACAACACACACATAGCCGAACACGTAATACTTTAAAAAATAATAGTTTTTTGAAACTTTATGTTATATATATCATGTCTTCAATATGATAATCGTCTTTTTATATAAGGATTAAATGTCTAAGAAGTATAGCTAAACAAAAATATCAAAATCTATCTATTCGTTTTTGCGCCAAGCGCGCATAACGGAAGACATCTATCATTTTATATACATATAAAATAATATAAGAAGATATACCATTTGTCTCAGTGTTGTAAGACTTAAAAAAATAATAAATACATATTTATGTGTTGCGCATCAATCTAATAAGCTTTTAATTCTCCTTCTTTATTTGTATCTATTGTTTTTTCTACATGTATGGATAAATAAATATATACTAACTCATAAAAATAGATTATACAATTAACAATTAACGTAATTTTGTAACTTATTTTATATAGGTGTGATTTTCCACAAATAGAAATATAAATAAAAGATAAACCCCTATTTAAACTACATACATGGTAATGGCGACAAAATTCTATATTGCATTTAAAACAAAGTAGTACTGATACAATTCAATATAACAGAACATTTTATTAGGTAGAAACGTAAGTCTACAGTTATAAATATGTAGGTACTCTATTGAGTCCAAACCGTTCTCACATTCATTTCATTTCACAGATTACTTTTGCGTGGGTATTAATATGAATAAACTATTCAAGATGATGACACTTGAGGGCATATTAATATTGAATCACACAGTGAGGTTAAAATAAAGTAGGTTTGGTCTATATTTAATATATCCTGGTATATTACATCATACATAGTTAAGGATTCAAAGACTAGCGTCCGCATGAAGTGTACCTCTCATTCCCCTGCACGTACTCCCCGAGTGGTGCTAAAGAATACCAAATATTTGGTCACTGCATTGTTCCACATAAATTGAACTTCGCAGCGACAAATAACTTCGCAGCGACAAATAGAGTAATCAATCAATCGACAATAATAAAAGATGGATACACTATATAGCTATACGATTAAATAAAATTTTATGTAAGTATTAAAATATTGTATGTGGTAGAGGCACGCTGAAGCTACTACTGGTTTCAGCATGAATAATTACCAATAACAGAATTACAATGGCAGTTCAGTACGTAACCGTACCGTACCGTACCGTACGTAATTTATAGTGTTGGTGCAGACTGCGTGGTTGAGGAATCTTCTGGACGAATGTCGCAGTGACTACATATGACGTCGCAGACTTGCTGACACTACTTCCAGGGATTGGTGACATAGTGTTTACATATTTACGTCTTAAACGACCAATGTTGTATCTAGGGGTTGATCTCGTAGACTAAATAATATATTGTTCACCATTTCCCAGCCGAACACCTGACGGCATATAAAAATATTGCGCAGCTATGTACCTATTCCAGAACTATATGGTATATTACTCGCGCCTAAAGAAGTTTTCAATTCAAACATAAAACGTAACTAAACCAGGAGTTGCAGCTAGGTAACCATATTTAAAATGGTTTTAATTCCATGTACACATCCAGTAAATTAACAAACACCACACAACACTGCATACCTTGAACGGTAATATGAGTTGCGTTTGTCAGCGTAAATTATCTATTCCGTTTAGAACACAGACGCTATGACAATGGAAGCGGCAATCGCACACAACCGCGCTTATCAGTCGGGATTAACAGTCTGTCATGTAGTTCGTATAATATGTGAACGAAACGCGGTGTGTGCGACCACACGCCGCGACGACGCTAACATTATTTATTACTCTAATCATCTGTTCAGTCTATATTCCTTTTCTTAAGATTTTTGTTCTTCAAACCTTCTGTTATAATAGCACGGTATATCTATAAGTTACAAGGAGGTCACTGTTTGAAGTGAAAACTTCTTTAAGCCGCGTTGAGGGGTACTCTCGTCGTGAAATGCTAGTAAGCGTGACAAATCGTATTGTACTTGCGCGGCTTGCATAAAACTTAGTCCCGGGTCTTAAGTGGAGCTGTCGGAACACACTAACGAGTCCTTGGAAACAGATGTTCACCTTCAGAGTGATGGCTGGCTAGTCGGACCCAGACCTACCACCTACCTACCACCATGATATAGTCCCATCATGACGCTTTCCTTCACTAAAAGCTTTTACTCAGTTATAAAAATTTGACTAAGCCGTCATCGATCATTATAATCATTGTGTTTGCGAAGATAGTTACGAAGTTTTTGTGATTATGAAGTACTGTAAGTATCAAAGTGCAAATTCGCTTATTCTTATGACGTCACATTAATAAGTACGTTCTTCTTGTACGGAAACCGAGGTAGGTTACTAGTCGTAATGTTGTAAATAAAAACAAAATGTAAGGTAACAAAACAAACAGCGATCGCACTAAAGTGTTTTACGACTGCGGTGTAGGCAGACATTATAAAATTTACGATCTCATCAAAATACTTAATGAAAATAATGCCGTACGAATTTATCGGTTTTGGGTTCGTAAAAAAACTGCATTATTACGAAATGTGATCTTACCACTCTTTTATTTGTGTATTTTATTTATAATTTCATATATTTCGGGGCGGCGATAAAATGGCGTACAAATTTGACATCATCCATAGTGACGTCACGGTTACGATGTCATCGATGAATACACCAAGTCCAATGAAATAAAATGCAACACTGAATGTAGTTACAAATTATCTGTAGATATTACTTGTACACCTGTCTGAGCAAGGGTGCCCAATGTCTTGTTATTGGTTGGTAACCTTTTAAGATTTTATTTTCTATTAATTGTTTATTGTAGCACGGCAAAATGGCTGTACTATGCCTGATGGTAAGCACAGTACAATCCAAAAATAATGGTGACCACCGAGTGACACACTATCCATTGCCGGTCGTCTCTCTCATGCGGGCCTGCGAAAAGCTGGATATGCACAGGCTGATCCCAAAATGCGACTCGCGGAAACGAATCACTATGACGAGCATTTTCGTCATATACATGGTGGTTACGTCTCAGTCAGGTTGTAAAACCCTACTGCCCCGCTTTCGCCATTGCCTCGTTCGTTATTCAGCAGGGTGCACCACGTGCAGGTGAGGTTGGCTTGGGTGTCTCAAGTCTTATGATGTTATTCGACACCCCTTACACCCCAAAATAATAAGTAATTCAGCCAAGGCTAATAGCCAATAATAATCAAGATCCATGAACACCCGATACCAACCAATAGTGTTTCAGACTAGTAACTAGTCAATACTAACTGCTTCGCTATACTCAGTAGTATGGAGGCAAGTCAATAGTAACTCCCCCGATATAGTCAATAGTACGGACGCAGTTTAATAGCAACTCACTTGATATATATGAAGCATTACGCAACGTTTCTTGTTTGTAAGTTATAAAGCACTACATACACATGGGCACAAATTGTCACGTGTCGCTCATAAATTAACACACTTTCATGCTATTTACTATAAGTATGAGGAAAATCGTAACGAAGTTCACGTATTTTTATATCGTACTAGTGGGTGTCCAGTGGTCGACATTCGACCATAGTTCATTGATTTTTAAAGGGATAAATATTATAATAATAGTTGTATGTTATAATATCATTGTTGAATGTAGAATGAAAAAGGGTAATTGGAACGTAAGAGTAAAATAATACATACAATCGAGCATAGCAACCTCCTTCACAACCTTTTTTGAAGTCCTTTATTGACAGATGTCAAAATGTCTTTTTTATTTACATGTGTGTATATGTTGTGTAAAATTGAAGCAGTAGTGTGAGTAATGCATATTTTAATTAATTTAATGTACTTCTAATGCATTTTATATAAAATAAATAGCTTTCTGCACTTCTCCTCCATATAAACTTTAACTATGCCAAGTTTCACGTTAAAAAGGGGTACAAAGATTAGGCTTCACGTATATATATGATGATGATGATGATATAAAACAAGAGGTTATGAGGTGAAGAGGTTATTATTGACATGTAACTTCTTATGGGCTATTAAATTCTGATCCGCAAACTTTTTGTCTGAGACGATACAGTGATGTGGGTAAGCACTGTGTCGGGTAGAGTAGGAGTAGTGTCTCGACTGCCTTCAGGTATTGGAGAACAGTGAGACGTATGCTTTTCACGCTTTCTTCTTGAAAGTTTCAAAAATTGTTGCAATTGTCTAGAAATAAGTAATAAAATACATTTCAATCAATTTTAGAAATCTACAAGAAAACCATAATGTGTATCTGCGAGTAACATTTAGACTACACAAGACTAATCTTTGTTTCATTAAAATTGGTTCACTCTTATCAAAAGTTATTGTAATTATAATGACGATGCGATTTAAGTACGAGAGGAAAGTAGATAATTAAAGCTTTTAATATATTGATAAGACTTTATTAATCGCTGTTTTTTTATACATATAAGGTTTCACGCGGACGAACCTGCGGGCATAGCTAGTATTCCATGTTTTTCTAAAAATTGTGCATACATTTTCATGGACTGTATAGAAGGAAATATAAATATTTGTCGAAAGGCAAAAACATAACAACAAACAGTTGCTATATACTTAGCGTTTGAAAGGATACATAGAGTCATACATATTTAGTTTACTTTATATTAATAAGCACTATTTTCTGCTATCCGTTTAACGAATATTATTTCAGCTTAAATTTATACAAGATAGTTAACAAATTTGAAATTAGATAACTGCTCCACCGTCTTTAGAATCTCGATGGCGTGAGTGTCGGCGACTTCCGCCCGAGATTGTCGTCGCCTACGAATAAACAGAAAGTCGGTGACGACACGCTCTCTTCCACGATGTATACATTTGTTGCGACAGTTGCCAAAATAGTCGTCATGCATCTATGTGTTTGAAGGGCCTTATTTTAAAGCGATGTAGCGTAGGTTCGAATTCTGGCTACTTAATCGGAGCTTTCGGTGAAGGAAACCATTGTTATAACAGAGTCCCGTCGGACAGCTGAGGATGGGTTATGTCCGTCCAAGAACTAAAACCCCATGGTGCCTTCATATACCTTTTTAATTGAGGGAGCAGGGACTGCCGGCTGGCACTGCTTCTGCTCCCCCGACAGGTGTAAGCCCCTCAAGAGGCCCTGACTGCGGTCTGACGGGTCAGAGATGGTAGACCCCTCAAAGGGGGAGTGAGTGTTAGACTCCCTGACGAACTGTGGGAGTCGCATCGGCACAATGCGCCTGCACCACATGGGCCTGTGCAGTTTAAACTGCCAGGGCGACGGACATGCCTTTGTCCATCTACGTCCACCTGCCTAGCTACCACCCCCAAGTTGAAAATTGTTTCGACAAACACCTGTTCCGACAGCTGCACTTGAGACTTCATCATTTAATATCAGATGTGATTGTGGTCAAATGCTAAAACCTACAAAGCATAAAAAAAATTACATATGAAACTAGCTGATTCGCGCGACTTCGTCTGCGTCGTTTATTATTTTATATGTTACGTTATATATCAAAGGAATTATGCAGCGTTTTTGACGAAAGCTTCCATGCGGCTTGACATTGTCCGACACTTCCAACAATTTTTTTTTATCGTAAGAGGCAAACGAACTGGTGGGTCACCTGATGTTAAGTGATCACCACCGTCCATAGACATTAGCAACACCAGAGCAGTTGCAAGTGCGTTGCCAGACTGTGTTTGGGGGAGGGAGAAGGGACGGGGAAGGAGGAAGGGAAGTGTTCCGGCGCTCTCACTGACCGAAGGAAACGCAACAATGCAAGCACTGTTACTTCACGTCGGTTTTCTGTGAGAGGGTGGTACTCCCCGGCCGAGCCGACCCATTCATGCTGAAACCAGTAATAACTTCAGCGTGGCTCTACTATCTACAAAATTATCGTTAAACTTCAACCAATTTACTAAAAAAACTCGGCATATACATAAGCCTTCCTCATGACTCATTCTATCTATTAATGAAAACCGCATGAAAATCCGCTGAGTAGTTTTTGAGTTTATCGCGAACAGACAGACAGAAAGACATGGCTGAGGGCTTTGTTTTATAGTATGTATAGATAATGACAATTGGAATACCGTATAGCTAGGTAATTAAAGACGGTAGAGTACAATGAAGATATGAGTACATCAGGAGTACGGTAATACTTATTTATGCGTAGAATCAGTAGTATACTTACTCCATGGTCCAATTTGAAAAATGTTATCTACAACAGTCACCGAAATATGAATATTTTTGATTCAAACCAGAAGAACTTGTGAGACACTAGTTAAACTAAATATATCAATGTTGGTAGAGCCACGCTGAGGCTATTATTGGTTTCAGCATTAATATGTCGGCGGTACTACCACCCGACATATAGCAACACCGTCGTGAAGTAACAGTGCTTGCATTGTTGCGTTTCGTTCGCTCAGTGAGAACGCCGGAGGCCCACCTCCCCTCCCCTCTTCTCTCTCTCCTCTTCCTCCCCTTACTCTTCCCACAAAGGGTGGCAACGCCCTTGCGAGTCCTCTGGTGTTGTTAGTG
Organism: Antheraea pernyi; assembly: GCA_015888305.1. NCBI lineage: Eukaryota > Metazoa > Arthropoda > Insecta > Lepidoptera > Saturniidae > Antheraea > Antheraea pernyi. The sequence continues at coordinate 62,899 of MU160403.1, read as the reverse complement.
TCCATGGACGACGGTGATCACTTAACATCAGGTGACTCACCTGTTCGTTTGCCACCTATGACAAAAAAATAAACTCAACGAATACAATTGTTAGTAGAGATTTGTAATAAAAGTAATAAACTATTGCAAAGTAAATCATAACTAATATTATAAATGCGGAAATGAGTTTGGTTTGTTTTTTACGGAAAAGGACATAATATGGTACATTTTATCTGGAAACTAAGTATTATTAAATAGGCATAGGATAAATCTATATTAACACGAGCGAAGCCACAAACAAACGTTAGTTTTTAATAAAATAAAAACGCTCTTTTCATTGAACTCTTTCAATGAAAAATGTGTATATATTTTTTTTTTCGCAACAAATACCAGAAGTTCGTTTCAACTAAAGATATTAATATTATTCCTACTCCTTTATTTTTTTTTCTAGATACGATTATCTAGAAAAAAAAAATAGAGTTCCTGAAGGATAGATAGAATCTATTTTAAAGTGTGTGAAACCACGGACAGAAGTTAGTTCACGATAAATCTTGAAAATATTATGTTCCTCATGAAAAATGGGAAAGTTATTACATAATTGAACTTACGACCTCGACGTTTATCCAAACATTGACTCGACCTAAGTAATAAGGGTGTACATCCATCATAACATCTCGTAATCTGTGACGCGAGGGCGCGGCCTGCGTAGGGCTGCCACACGAGTTTTCTTACATTGTTCTTAATTTTACTGCTATAAAGGTATATAATTTCCACAAACACTAAATGACTTACTGTCTAAATAATGCATATTGTGAAATACTTTACAAAGGAAAGGAGAAAAACACAAATATACTTTTTTACGTTTTATGGGCAGAAAGCTAGTATTCAGTATTTAAATAATCATAAGTGGACGTTAATCCGTCCTGATAATAAAATAATCTTGACAAATTATATACATAAACCGCCCTCATTAATCACTTTATCTACTTTAGTGAAAACTGCATGAAAATCCGTTTAGTAGTTTATCGTGAACAGACAGACAGACGTGGCAGAGGCTTTGTTTCCTAGTATGTAATGATATAAGCTCCGATTGTTCGTATGAACTTGTCAAATGATGTCATATTCGTCTTCGTCATCTTCGTTTGTTTTCATTTTGATACATTGTTTCGTTTAAAATGAAATAGTATAGTTAAAATACGTTTTTAACTATTTTTAGTTTTTATTATTTCATACAGAGTTAGCTACTTTTGTATAGTTTATATATATTTATATTTAATTAATATTAAAGAACTGTATGTTTGTATATGATACAATATAACACAATAATTATAATTACTGTAAATTAGTTAGCACCAATACGTAGTCCATCTGTTTGTTCACAATGATTACATAGCTTAATTGTGAACAATATCTTTATATACATTTATATACATATAATGACGAAATAGAGCGTAGCTTGGGCATATTATGAGGGAAGGGAAAAATATATTACTAATAGTGGAATATTCTATACGTAACTACGCAAATCTATACATAAATAATATGAACGTAAATCTAAAGAGTCTGTATTATGAGGGAAGGGAAAAATATATTACTAATAATGGAATATTCTATACGTAACTATTACACGTGAATAAAGTCGCGGAAGAAACTTTGTATTCAACTTTTGATTATATTACGCGCAAACCCAAACTTCGGCGTATATAGGGCGGCCTAAAATACTTACAAGAATTGTATATTGAAACATATAAACATACTGAGTTAAGTAAGAGAGGAGAGTACTAATCTTTAACTAATTTGGTTGAACGCGCTAATTTCATTAGCTACCGGTCCGATTTGAAAAATTCCTTCAGTGTTAAATAGCTCATTTACCGAAGAAACCTATTATATATAAGCTATATATCATTACGCTAAGACCAGTGGGAACGGGGCACCGATTAAGAATGTTTCAAAATCGTTTTTTTTCTTCTTTTGAGATCTTCCGCTACCTGTTATCGTTAGTCTAAAATAACTATTCCACGTGAACAAAGTCGCGGGCAGAAGTTAGTAATAAATAAATACCAATTTTAAATGATATTTTAACTTGGATAGCGGACGAACAATAAAAACAGTTGATACAATTTTATATAGCGGAAGCGCTTGTGACCTGTAAATTTCGATTGATATTTTTTATTCAAGCACCTACAGCCCAATCAATATAGTAGAGTAATATTTTAACTGCTTAATATTTTAATAGGAAACTCGGTCTGCAATAATAAATAAGAATAAATATTAATAGAGTCTCGAACTATCAAATAGAGTGCGAGGGAGACAATTGCGACTCGGACCGATTATATCCACCTTCGATCAACAATAACTGATCGTAGATATCCACACAAAATAGATTAAATTATGACTTTGTATTCCTCTGTTTCCTCCTCCAAAAGTGTACTGATTCTATTCGTATTTCAGTTTTTTGGGGCACTATATTCGTGAAATTTCTTTAGTCCTAAAAGCAAAACGATTTGTATTCTTCTGCATAGTTCAGACTCCCATTTTCCTTATGTCTAACAGGATTTGCTATCTATAGAGTGGATCAATATGTGAACGATGGTGATGTCGAGAATTAACTTCTCTCTGTGCATTCACTAAAACGATTGTATTTTAAAAATACATGTGAGATATGTTAAAATACATATGAGATATGTTAAAAAAATAAACCAATGGAGTTTTTTGTGGATTCTTCTCGATGATTGGTTTTTTGAACCGGTGGTAGTTTGACGTTCATAAGCCCCTTATTAGGGCCTAAATTTAATAAAGCATATTTAATTTTCATTCAAATAAATGTGCAAAAGAGGTATTAGAGATGAAGTCAAATACGCATAGTTAACATAGCAATGTAACAAATCTACAGCACTAAGGAAGTGATCTCGCTCGGAATGAGGGCAACACAAACAGAATCCGTTTTGTTGTAGCCGTATTTATTTGCATGCCGTCCGTTTATTTGTTCTTGTACTAAAATGTTTTATAATTAACCGTTTAACTTCCATCTTCACATTGCAAAGTATTATTTATGAATTCTAAAATAAATTTTTTTCTTCGTTCTGGTAAGATATGATTCATGTATTTGCCGATCCATTTCTCTTTGCAATTTAAGTGATCATAAAAATATTAATTTGTAATTGATATATTTATAAATGTAACAGCATACATGTGTTTTAAAATAACTTATAATATATTATAATTTACACGTTTTCTGCTTTTCACTGATTGATTGATTGCTTTCAATCGTTATTGTCTCGACAAAATATAAATGTAACAGCATACATGTGTTTTAAAATAACTTATAATATGTAACAAATATAGCTAAAACAGGACTTCTCAATGAGAAAAAAGTGATACATAATAATTATATATTTTTACGGTAAATCCTAACTGGGCACGAACTAAAAAGTTCACAACTTCTTATCTCTGCCGTACAGTGAAGCTGTGGAACAATCTCCCGGCCAGTGTGTTACCTCCTTCCTATAATACGGGGTCCTTCCAGCGTAACGTGAAGAGATATTTATGCAGGCCGGCATGACAGCGGCGACCGGTGAGGGATAGTATGTCTCTCGGTAGTCGCCATTGTTTTTAGATTATATTGTGCTCACCATTAGGCACAGTAAAGTCACATTGCCGTGCTTCAATAAAAAAAAATTATAGATAAAAGTTAAAGAAAGCATTTATCCTTAACTGTCGTTTAAATCAAATGTAAATGTGTGTTATGATGTTTGTCTATGACGAACTCTGAAACTACTCACCCCATCTTCATGGCAGTTGGCGTTTATGTATAATTTGGTCCAAATTGAGAGATAGGATCATTTGTATTTTAATTAATGGCTTTAATAGTTTTTTAAACGATTGTCTATGTTGATGAATATTTTTAATTGTAGTTTCTTCAGTTTCGAACGGATGATGATTTAAATTTCTTTTGTTGACAGAAAACTGTAGGACCGACTGTTATCGATATGTCATAGATGAGGCCATGTTTTTATTTTGAATTTCCTTTTCAATAACTGAACCACAGCAGTGTCATCTGTTTGATACTGTTGAAACTTACAATTAATAACAATAATCAACACTGACAATCATTTAGAAAACTTTCTATCCTACAAATTATCCTCCGTCAACATTTAGGAACAGCTTACAATTATCTGATAAGAGAAGAAGGGTCGAGGACATAATAAAAGTACCTAAGCATAACACTTGGTTTGTTTGCCATTTTGAAGGCTTCCTGGGAGGCTTGCTCTATAATAAAGCAAATAATATACTACAGATTAATCGATACAACAGACATACTATTAAAAAAACTCACTTTCAATTGGTTACTTTCACAAAACTACACAAATACAAAAAAAATATTATTACCACAATTTAAATTATAATTATAAATTCGGTAGTTCAAATCATACACTTTTATTTAAATAACAATTCAGCCATTACTATCATAAAACACTCTCGTCTCATTCGGAATACCGTGTTACACAATAATTCGTTAATTCAAATTAAGTTTTTATTTATTACATATGTTTAAGTCACTGTTTGTTTTAGTTCTCATTATATGAAATTTTGATATCTGCGATACGGTTTGTAACCAGTGCAGATACCAATATTACTGTTAATTATGTACATATTGACTTGGAACATTAAAATATTATTATTATTATTTAATTTGCAATTAGAAAATACTGAGGCAATTATTCCAAATATAAATTATCCTATCTGTCAAGTCGGACCAAATTATACGTAAATGCCAACTTTCGTAAAGATCGGTTTAGTAGGATCACAGTTAATCGTGGACAAATATCATGACATTGGATTTTTATATATTTAGATTAATAAAATCGGAGATATCGTTATTTTTTAACTTTTCAACTGTTTTGTCGAGACAATAACGATTGAAAGCAATCAATCAATCAGTGAAAAGCAGAAAATGTGTAATTTATAATGACACATTAGCAAACTGTAGCGTGTTTTATCGCGGGTATAAAACACCTACTCATTTTTACACTATGGTTGACTTTTCGACACCTACATGTCTATTCTAAATTTATATGTTATAATTGGCTACAAAACTTTATTTATGTTTAACCTTTTTAATGTTTTCACTTTAAACGTTATAATAAATTGGAAGGTCTTTGCTTAATTTTGACAAAGGAAACAAAAGCAAAGATATTAAAATTTGTCTGACAGCAGACATGACGTTTTCGGTTTGTAGTCTTTGATTTATCATGTACATAAATAAGTGTTGAGTTTTTTGGCGGGAACTTAGTCTGCCATCTCTGCTTTTATATTTCATTCATTATCTTGCGTTATTTCACCCTATATTTTGTAATATTACCTACTCGATAATGACAGTAATCATTTGATAGATTAGTTGCCAAAAATATAATAAAATAAATTAGATGTTGAGGAGTGTTTAAAGTGAAACTATTTTTACATCGCCTCAAATTTTTACGTCCATCTATCGCATATCGAATTACAGCCGGCCGCTGAGTAGGGGTAACGTGAAAGGGCTCGGTAGAACAGCCAAGACCAATATGTGTATCATCTGAATGATTGTATTTTATATGTATTTATTACTCTAATACGTAGATTGAAATTGAATTTTAAAAAATCCGGAAATTTTCAGATAAATGTGTACGATCCGAAAAAAGTGTCATTTGCTTCGCGGTTTCATAATTTATTTTTATCTACTTGTATAAAAATTACGATAATTATATAAATTACGATACTTTGATAATTCAGAACTATTGAATCGATTTAACATTAATATGCCGTCCAGACTACCTAGATATGCAGTCTCTTTATTTGGTCACAAAAGCTACATACAGGACATTTTTCCATCGTTCCCAGACTGTCACGTCAGTATAATGACCTTGTTAAAAAAATCACACGATAGATTTATACAGTAAATCACTTGTTTATTTCAAATCTAAAATTAGTTTATCGTTTAATTAATTTTTTCGTGATCTTTTTTCCTTAGTTTTTAAGTTATTATACATGATCAAGTTGTTTTATTTTATTTTCTTCTTCCTCTTTATTCTTTTCATAATTGTATCGTCTACTTTATTGTCTTCCGCATCGTATTTTATGTTGATAAATGCTGCAATCAACTTTAATTAGTGACATAAATATTTTTTAGGTATTCGCATGTATGTTTTAGCTTCTTGTTTATGTGACTATTGTCGATTCTTTACGATAAATAAATAAATAAAACAAAGTTATCTACCACGTCTGTCTGTTAGTTCGCGACAAATTGAAACAACTGAACGGATTTTTATGCGGTTTCACCAGTAAATAAAGCAATTCCCGAGGAAGGTTTAGGTATACAATTTGTCAATTTGACCAGCTAGTTTTGATCATAAATCGGGTAACAATATAATATTAACAAAATGTCTCGATATCTCGACAAAGCCAATTTAAACGCTTAACCGTTTACCGTATATTTATTTTCCACTGGCGATTTCAATTAAATATAAAAGCCGATGAATACGGCCTGTCAGAAAGTCGATCCGGAATTCACGCTGTGATCGGGGCCTTTTTTTCCCTTGAAATATTGTTACGCCGCTGACTTGATTTATGTTTCGGTTTTATATTGTTGCTGAAAAACGATGCTTCGGGGGTTTCGTTTACTTCGTTTCGTTATAAATCTGTTTGTTTAGTTGGTTTCGGGTTTTAAAATATTTTTCATCGTTATCGATCGTTCAGTTTTATTATCAACTAACTGTTATATTTCGGTTTGCTTGCGTGAATATAGATTTGATATATCTCTCTCTCTATACTTTTATGCATATAATGTATCCTGTATCCTTTTTTGAACACACCTATGGGTGTTTCATAAAAGATTACCAATTTGAGACTGGTAGCTAGCCAGTAATAGTTTTTTAAGTAATAGTTTTAGGTTTTACAACCAAGTCCGAAAGCATACTACCGATTTGCTGGACTGTATGTTTAAGCGCCGTTTCAAGTGGGTTTTTGTGTCAAAAGGTTGTTATAGAGTGGATCACTATGTCAACGATGGTGATGTCTAGAATCTAATACTCTCTGTAAATCATCATTTTTTATATCATAGGAGGCAAACGAACAGGTGGGTCACCTGATGCTAAGTGATCACCACCGTCCATAGACACTTGCAACACTAGAGGAGTTGCAAGTGCGTCGCCAGCCTGTGTTTGGAGGGAGGAGGGGGAGAGGGGACGAGGAAGGGAGCAGGAAAGTGGGCTTCCGGCGCTCTCACTGACCGAACGAAACGCAACAATGCAAGCACTGTTACTTCACGTCGGTGTTCTGTGAGAGTGTGGTACTACCCCGAATGAGCCGACCCATTCATGCTGAAACCAGTAATAGCTTCAGCGTGGCTCTACTATTTACAAAAACAATACATATTATATGTTGAAAAGATAAACCCAATCGAGTTTCTTGCCGGCTCTTCTTGATGACCTGTGGTTGTTCGTCCGAACCGGTGGTAGTTTTGACACTCCTAAGCGCCTTATTAAGGCATAAATGAAATAAAGTATTTTTGATTTCATTTTAATCAGACGTATATAAAACAAACTCTAAGCATCATCATATATACGAAATACGATCTAACAATCAGTCATGTTATCCCCAGTGGCATTAACTTCTCAGAATCATTTCAAAGTAATCTCAAAGCAAAATAACACCCGGATGATGTCTATCAAACCTCCATTAAGAGGTTGACGAGTGAATTGTACAAACATAAGAATTACCAGAGTGCTTCTAGTTATGGGAACTCTATTAGAAGCAACAAAGTTGATATTGGTATTGTGTTTTGTTTTCTCGTCAATGTTTTGGGCCATTTTGAAAATAATATAATCTGAATATAAACAATACGTAATGTATTTAGTAAAGTTAAACTTTACTTAGATAATAATGACAGTGTAAAGGACATTTAATAAAATTTACAAGCAGTGTGTGATAGCCTTAAATCAAAGGTAATTCTTGTTTATGGCCTATTATGTAACGTGCAAACATTGTTCAGAGTACTATAAGGCCACGCTTACACAATATCGTCCCGTTAAGTCGACTCCGGATAATACGTAGATTTCGTATTCATGCATTTTTGAAGTAAATACTTCTTAAGGCGCGTTGAGCGGTATTTTTAGCAGGAGATAAATTTGTAATCTTGCGTCATGACATGCTACGTCAACATGACCGGTAGTATTGCGCTTGCGTGGCGTGTGTCAGACTAGTGATGCGTAGAATTTAGGCCTGTATACATATAATATTGTTATTTAGCAACTGATTATACGTTTCATTTATAATAATGTATATAATTATTGCTCCAAGTGCCGATAGATATAAAAACCACACTAATGTTAATAATTTCAATAAATAAATTCTGAAATTTAAATATTGTCATCTATATCTTCTATACATATAATAAAAATGAAGTGTCTGTATGTAATATAAAAATAGTTGTTTTTTACTACTTGGGTACGAAAGTATACACGCTACTGATAACAAAAATGCAATTTTTAAAATGTTTTTGGTCTGTCTGTCTGTTTGTTCCGGGTAATCTCCGAAACGGCTAAACCGATTTTGACAGGAATTTCACTGACAGATAGTTGAAATTACAGCGGGTTTCTTAGGCTACTTTAAATTAGATTAGGTATTTACCGCGGCTTCGTCTGCAATGCTATCTCCAAAACGATTGGACCGATTTTCACCAGCAGATAGCGGGCATCATTGCAAGTAATTTAGTTTATTTTAATTTAGATAAGCTGTTAATCGTGGCTTCGCCCGTAGTACTATCTTCAATACAGTTCAACCGATCTTCACGAAACTTTCACTGACAGATAGCTGACCTTATAAAAAGTAAATGGAGCAATTTTAGTTTATAACTGTTAACCGTGTCTTCGCCCGCAATGCTATCTCCAAAACGGTTCGATCGATCTTCACATAACTTTCACTGGTAGATAGCTGATTTTATAAAATATTTAATATTTAAGGTAAGTCAACGTACAAATATATTTTGTTCAAAATTTCGACTTAACGAAGTTCGTTTTAATAGTACAATACCGGGAAACGAACCTTATCGTAGTGGGTATTCAATTTACAGCCTGACATTTAAGACCTAGGTGGTGCCTGACTTCGATCTGCAAAGGGCGTGTCGGATTAATATATTACTCGACTAATTGCATTGTTGAGAAAACGATAGAAGCTGTGTAATATTTGATTGCGAAAACCCGACAGCATTACTCGATATGCTGTTTCGATTTTGTTATTTTAGCATTGCAAAGTGACGTCATTGTCTCTGCTAATTAACACAGTTATTAGCTGTTCGTCGATATACCATACGATAGACGAGTCGCGACCCGACTGGGCTCAGATTTATCATCCAATGTGGTTACTGGGATATACACCAGAATGCGACACACGTAAACGTACCACTACAATGAGTTTCTTACTAAGTGTATGGGGGTTTACTATCAAAGCAGACATATATCGTTTATCACTAAACTAAAGAAAGAGGATGGCAATATGCACGAGTTTTTCTATCCAGGACTATGATATTCTTTGTTTTTTTTTTATTTTTTATTTAACTTTATATTTGGCAACCGATCTTCTAGATTATTACAGCTATTGTCGAGTAGATAATAAATATTACAAGGAATTTGTAATAATTTCCATGTTCTAACAAAATGGTGAGCTCCTTGCTAGAACTTTCCAGGGAGTTTTTATGGCATCTGAGAATTCATGCTCCGTGATCCATAGTCAAATAACACAAGATTGTGAATAAAATATAAAAGTCATTCCATGACAAACTAAGATCACGGTAAAAACTCTTGCCGTGGTATTATAAAATAGGTAAATAGGTATGAAATACTTTTTTGTTAAGGTTTCGTAATAAATGGACCGCGCTCGCCCGGGGCAAGTTCGCGTTATCCTTTTTCGCAAGTCTAACCTAATGTAACCAAAGCGAGACAAGAGCGCATGATGGCAAACATTCATCGACCGCGGTGCATTTAATACGAAACCTTTATTAAAACAAGTATTCGATATGTATTTAACTTTTGTGTAAAAACACGACTGAAGCTTACACATGGCCACGGCCGGCTACCAAATTCGTTTACTACTGCCGTTAAATGTTCTAGAGTGTTTGATGTTTTTAACACGTTGAGAAATTTCTAAGTTTAATTGCCATTCTGTTATCATTTTACTTGTATAATGATACAAGTACATAAAAGAAAGACAATTTATTTGTGTATAGGTTTATATTTCGTCTCTGTCAAACAAAAGGTCAAGGCAGGACTTAACATTACATATGTATTGCTGACAGAAATTAAAACTCACAACAATGGAAAACTGTGTTCTTTATGTATTCTTGAAATGAATTATTTAAATGTAATAATTTGTCAATTTTAATTATTAACATTAGTCTGGTTTTCTACATTTAGTGAAACTCCGAGCAATAATTATATATACTTCGTCTAGCCATAAACACTGTTACAATTAAGAATAAACAAAATATTACATTTGAATTTGGAATCTGTCATTTTTATATGATTATTCATTTAGTTTTCTCATTTTGACGCCAATACATTGTACAATATTTTGCGATATTAAAATGGAGTGGAGTGATAAAGAGAACCAAATCGCTGTGATTATATTACACAAAGTAGGTATAAAGCCAAATGCAATATTTAAAATTCTCCATACGCTTGGTATTGGTAAAATGTTTGTGTACCGGGCTATTAATAGGTACAATGAGACCTCCTCTGCTTGTGAGAGAAAAATATCTGGCCGTCCACGTAGTGTTCGTACGAAAAAGGTGGTCAAAGCAGTAAGGGAAAGAATTGGAAGAAATCCTGTCCGCAAGCAAAATATTTTATCTCGGGAGATAAAGATAGCACCTAGAACAATGTCGCGTATTTTTAAAGATGACTTAGGACTTGCAGCCTATAAGAGATGTACTGGTCATTTCTTAACTGATAATTTAAAAAATAATATGGTGGTAAAATCGAAACAACTATTTAAGCGGTACGTAATGGGAGGTCACAGAAAAATTTTGTTTACGGATGAGATTTTTTTTACAATTGAGCAATTTAACAAACAAAATGACCGTATTTATGCTCAAAGCTCTAAGGAAGGTCCCGTGAACAAAAAGGAAAGAAGGACAGAGTGCAACGTGGGCACTATCCGACTTCAGTGATGGTTTTGTGGTGTATTAGCTATGAAGGAGTGACTAAACCATACTTTTGTGAGAAAGATATCAAACATCGGCACAAGTGTATCAAGATACCATTCTTGAGAAGGTAGTGAAGCCCTTTAAAAACACTATGTTCAATAACCAAGAATGGTCCTTCCAGCAAGACTCGGTGCCGGGTCATAAAGCTTGGTCTACGCAGTCTTGTTTGGAAACGAACATTTCGGACTTCATCAGAGCTGAAGACTGGCTGTCGTCTAGTCACGATGCTAATCCGCTGGATTTATGGTCAGTTTTAGAGGTTATGGCTTGCTCTAAACGCCATGATAATCTGGAGTCCCTAAAACAATTCGTACGATTGGCAGTGAAGAATTTTCCCATGGAAAGAGGGCGTGCTTCTATTGATAGCTGGCTTCAACGTTTAAAGGACTGTACTGCAACCAATGGAGACCACTTCGAATAAGCTTTTTATATTTTAAATTGTTTTATATTTATATATTACTAGCGGGCCCGGCAGACGTTGTCCCGCCCTGATTATAAAAAAAAAACCTTGACAAATATATACTAAAACGTTCCTCGTTAATCACTTTATCCACTGGTGAAACGGCATAAAAATCCGTTTATCCGTTTTTGAGTTTATCGCGAACAGACAGACAGACAGACGCGGTGGGGACTTTGTTTTATACTATGTAGTAATAATAATGAATCTATTAAAGTAACGCACTGTAAAAGTAATAAATGTTATTTGCAATAGAATTTTTTTTTCTTCGTTTCGGCATTTATGGCAAGACTAGGATTTTTATACATTTTATTAATTTATCAAACATGATGGTATGCACAAGCTGAATACAAAACATCAATATTACTTGCACACAGGCTGCTATACTATGTGTCACTAGTCTGACGCAAGCGCAATACGTCACGAGCATGTCGAGATTATCGGTGACGCGAACCCATCAGTGTTTCCCCTACAAAAAATCGCTCAATGTTTTGAAGACCTTTTCACCTCAAAAACGTATCACACTTTTATCTGAATAACAATAGGGAAATGTATAACAATTAATACGTAATTATCTTCACGCACTACGCGTTGCGGCGTGACCAGACAATTTTATATCGCTTCCCGTTTCACAGATGGTTAAACAGGCAAAGTGGATCTATTAGCTGAATACATTGTTCACTTATCTCTAGTTTCTATAAAACATTTTATCGGTTTCGTGCCTTTTTTATCTCTTTTAAAGCCTATGCCCGCGACTTTGCTCGTATTTATGTCATAGTATTTCTTCTCGTGTTTTTATTTTATTCTTATCTTTTGGTCTACATGTTTTTAACTGGTATAATTTTAACAACCTATAAATTTTCGAATGACGTACTCGTGTATTAAATTAAGTGTTTAAAAAGATTTGGGTTTTCAATTTCCAAAAGTATTATTCATTTTTTATAGCCTGTCAATTACAGATTATCTCGAGAACGGACTGACTGATTTCGGTGAATTTTATTGTCTTAGTGTATTCCAAAACTTACCACGAATCGAGTTGAGTGTAACGCATGCAACAAATAGTTTTAAGGAAAATAATGCAACAATACTGCGCGAACCTTTTGAATGTTCTTCTATAAAATCTTTTCCTACCACGTTAATGACATCAATTATAAATCATAAAGACTTCGTTAACATTGTCCTAAATATAACGACAAATATTACGTGAATTGGAATAAGCGCTTGAGTTATTTCAACGTTCACTGCATAAATTAAGTAACTATACGTGATGGTAAACTTGAAATAGTGACTCTTACATACGTCAAGTTTAAGAGTAACCGACATATATTGCGTTATTCGATTGTATTATTACAGCCTGTATATGAACGCGATAGAATTAAACAAAGAATGAGTCATCTATCGTGGGAACGCAATATGATGGGATTCTAAAAGTACGTTACAAACGTTATCATATCGTTCGGGTAATGAACTTCGGCTTCTAGAGTTATCCACCCTTCTTTATCGAGAGGTAGATTAACCCCCAGACTGTCCAAAACCATAAAGGTGTAAGCTCAATACGAACGAAAGTAGACTTCATGGGGCACAAGTCAACAGACTGGTGGCAGCATAAGGTTAAAAAAATACCGGATGTATTACAAAACTTAAAAAAATAACAAATTGTTTGTACGGATTTATTTTTTAATCCATAGAATTTACAATGCCGATTAATAAAAGAAAAATTAAAAGATGACCCGCCATTTTGAGATCTGTGTCTTAAAAAAACAGAGTTTTACTCTAGACATCGGTCCAAATACGAAGAGAAACATAAGACACAAAGTTACACGCTATGACGGCTATGAAACATTACAATAATGAAGTGAAATGTCCATCTATTTACGACGAAAAATTATTCAAATGCTGCCTTGTTTTGCATTAACATTAACGCGAGTTTGCTAGAAGTGGTAGTTGTGGTGGCCAGCGATCCTATATATATAATCATATATGGGATATAAATTTGAATTTATAAAAGGCCGAGTCAGGTTGTAAATAAGTACACTAGTAATTATAATTCATTAAAGAATTTGTTATACAGCGCTGCTTTATTTGTTGTTAAAAAGATGAACAGATTTGTTCACGGGACCATATTATATAGTTAGATAGATATGCTGTATATACACATACATATATTAAAACCACAGTGTTTTTTTTTTCGAACTGAGTCATTTGGTAGCTATTGGCCTACCAAGATCTTAACGGCTTCACCGGACTACAAAAAATGAGTGTATTTAATAATATGTACTTATAATAAAAAAAATGTGCCATATAACTTTAACTTTACATAGATTTTAGGATTAAATTCACCACTTACAGCTTACTTCATCTTACTTCGTCCCTGTTAATTATTTAATCTTAAATCTGGTAATTAATTTCTACAAAAATTCATGATCGGACAAATGTCAAAATGGCCAACATAGCATACCGCTACTATAACTGGTAACAGTATTGCTGATTTGACTTAGATCATACTATAACATTCTACCATTTTTTTATGTCAATTACTTTTTTACATAATCATTTTCATTCAAAAACAGAAAGTTTCTTAGATCAAAGATAACATATAAGTGTAGGAGTCGTATTTTATTACCAAGATTTTTCACTATTCAAATGCCATAGCCGAATACTTGATACTATAACGTCTTCATTTTTCAATCAGGTAAATGATTTGTAAACTCCGACGATTTCCATTATGTATTCTGTCCACACGGCGACGGTGTGGTTTAACAACTTCAACAATAAATTATTCTAACAGTAAACTGTCGGAAGCCCTTATAAGCTTAATCGAGCCCGTTTTGTATTAATGTTTTATACAAAAAGAGAAACACGTGGGACTGTGAGCTATATTACGTCTGTGTCACGGACTGACAGCGTTTATTTGTGTATCTGTTAAAGGTTTTTATTACTATTATAAAAATAATAATCTGAGCTCACCAGTTCGTACGTTTGAAGTAAATGGGAATATCAACAAAGAGATTGTATGCTTTATTAATACGGGATAAAGTCGTATATCGGGAATGTTACTATTGCCCGCCGTCCGTACTATTATTGACTATATTGGGGAAGTTACTATTGACCTGCGTCCGTACTACCGACTATATCGAGGTGGTTACTATTGACTGGAAATATTTACCCCATTCTGAAACACCACTAGCCGGAGGTATCGGCTATTCATGCATATTTATTATTATCAGCTGTCAGCTTTATTTGAATGCATTGAGAGGACCAACGACGAAACCCAGAGCAGTAGTCCGGTGAAGCTGTGAAGGATCGTCAGGTCAATAGCGTTGTCAGTTCGAAAAAAATATATTGAGCTTGTGCAGCTCATCGTATGCTTGTTAATATATAAACGGTATAAAATGAATATAATTATTGTTCAGAGTGCTAATAAATATGAAAATCAGACTAACTGTAATAATTATAATTTACAAATTATGAATTTAAATAGTCCAGATTATAATTGCTTTAAAACTTCAGAAAACAATACATTTATACTGTTGTTTTGAGTTTTTACTTCGTTCGGTATGACGTTTATGACTGCTTAAATTTTTATTTTTATTGTGTCTTTTTAAATGAAGTATGTGTTAAGCTATTGGATATATGTATTTCATTTAGAAATATACACAAATAATAGAAACAAACTCAGTTATCAAAATTGGTACATCTAATAAAAAAATATAGATTGTACCATAAAACACACCCAACTACTAAATATTGTATAATAAACACAGATTCAATAATAATAAATAAATTAATTAAATACGCCTCAACTTTTCACTTGGACCACAGCTCAAATGCATAGGGATGTCGGAAGGTGAAAATGCACAAAATTATCATATAACGCTATTGTCCCTATGCGGCTCTATATAGACGGACAAATGCATCCGCTTTCGTAATCGGGTGAGGTAAACGTTCATGTCATTGACACTAGCTAGATAGTTTTTTTTATTAAATGTTATTAATTGTTTTATAAAAATTATATCAAGCGTTTTTGCAAACCTATTATTACAGTATATAAAATAAAACTTTTGAATATTTATAAAAACTGTTATAAACGATTGGAATTAGCACATTGTTTAAGTTCGAGTTGATGTCTATTATTCTATTTTAAATTTATTAATTATAGGTTATTTATTTAAAACTATGTTAGAATTGAATTCAGTATGCAAATATATTTAGCGGACACATTAAATTCCAATTACATAGTTTGTTGGTACGTTGAAGTTGGTAGTAATTTGTCTAATACATCCGAATGACATATAGGGCATAGGTTTCCAAGCTTTTCATTCCGTGACGCATTTTCAAGTTAGGTATTTTGGCACGGCGGGGTGCCCTAATCTAGCTAGCCATTCGAAAAAGGTACAATCGATAGAAATACGCACAATGATACTAGTTAGACAGGCATGAATATTAACACATCCACGACATGGATCTGTGTGTGCTAGGAATTTAATGGTGTACGTTATACTGAAACGGTTGCACCAAGCTACTGGAGTAAGGATAAGAAAAGTGCCACACAACGACCCTCCTTACTTTGGGAACCTCTGATATAGGGTATAATTTATAAATATATTGTTTAGATTGGTCAAAATATTACAAGAAGAGTCAAGTATGTTACTGAATATCTTTCCAACGTGACCTGTATTCGCGTTTGTTGCATAAAATATATATAAATCATGTTTTTGATGTAATTTATAGAAAAACTAGCAGTACCGGCGGACGTTGTCTCGCTCTGATAAAAAAAAACCTTGACAAACTATATACCTAAACCTTCCTCATTAATCACTTTATCTACTGGTAAAATTCGCATGAAAAGCCGTTCAGTTGTTCTTGAGTTTGTCGCGAACAGACAGACGTGGACTTTGTTTTATAATATGTAATAATATAATAAATATGTCACCATCAAGAATATTTACAAATATAGTTGTTTGTGTCGACAATTGTTCCATTTACCTCTCTTATTCATATTGCAGCGCTGTATAATCCTCAACAACAATGGACAATTAAATTCAAATTTTATTAAATGGTCACTGTTACCACTATGTTTTGAATGTAACGTTATCGTAAAGTTTTTGTTAGGCGTTTAAATATTTAGTGTACCCAGTATTTGATTTAGTACGCCGGTGAAAATACTGAGACGTCCGGCTAAGATTGGCTTGCTTTAGTTATGTAAATCGGTGTCTCTATCGCACAGCGCAATGATCGCGATATACAAAAATAACGCTACACAAAATACTTAGGCGACTATATTTGTCTTCTTCTTGTTATGCCAAGTTATGCCAAGCAGGAAGATAAGTTTCGTTTTTTAAGAAAAGATCGTTTTTTAAGTACAGTCTGCCATTGCTCGCGCATCACTCAAAAAGTATTGAGTGGATTTCGATATTTTTGAAGTGAAAACATCTTAAGGTTCGTTGAGCGGTATTTTTGGCAGGATATAATCAAATGATTTGACGTCTACCACATGCGTCAAAATAGCGGCGCGTAGTTAGCGCTCTGTGCAGGTATATCTAATATTGATATTTTGTACTGAGGTTGTGCAGCTCATGCATGTTTAATTAATTAATAAGTTGTATACAATTATTGTCCGGAGCGCCAATAGATGTGAAAAAATGTAGTTAAATGATAATATAAATGTAGTTAGAAATATAATAACAAAAATATATATAATTATTGGTCCGAGTGCCAATAGATATCTAACCACACTAATGTTAATAATGCCAATTAAAGAAATATGAAGGTAAAAAAATTCAATAGCGAACACAGTTATTTCATTGGTTTGAGTCTTCATTTCTGTCGGTAGTCCTTATGACTGCCTAGATTTGTTTTTTTACTTCCTAGAAACTTCTAAGAAGGAAGCCACCATCTTGTTAGAACATTGAAATTATCAAAAGACGCATATAATATTATATGCGCATATTATATATACTTACTTAACAATTTTATGTAGGTGGTAGAGCTACGCTGACGCTATTAATGGTTTCAGCATGAATGGGCCAGCTCGTCCGGGGTAGTACCACCCTCTCACAGAAACACCGACGTGAAGTAACAGTGTTTGCATTGTTGCGTTTCGTTCGGTCAGTGAGAACACCGGAAGTCCCACCTCCCGTCCCCTTTCCCCTTTCCTTACTCCCTCTCTCCCCCACGACAGGTGGGCAACGCTTTGTGACTCTCCTGATGTTGCAGGTGTCTATGGACGGTGGTCGTCACTTAACATCAGGTGACCCACTTGTCCGTTTGCCTCCTATGAAATAAAAAAATCAGTAATAATTTTGGAGATTGAATATTGGCCACGTTGTTGTTAAAAATTATGCTCACAATTAAAACGATATAAAAAAGTCACACTCGAATGTTTCGTCAAACTTGAAGGAATTTTAAACGAATACAACAATTTACCAGATCGCTCCGTCTTTATTTCCGCGTTTCGAAAATAAATCAGAGAAACTTTTATAAAATGTTGGCGTGTGAAGTTTCCAGTCTGAGCTAAAGAAAATGTGTTATGGCCCGTAAAGCCGGCCAGACGGGTGAAGGCGACAAGTATGCTGTAGAATTTTACGACGAAATGTCTTATTGCAGAATCCTTTATCGTGGTTATTATTCTATGAATATTATGCATATCCTAAGTGACGTCATAAGTATATAAATGCCTAGCTTCTGCCCGCTAGTTCGTTCGAGTGGAATAGTTGCTTTAGGCTAACGCTAACTTTAACCCGCGACTTCTTTTATTTAGAAAGTGAATATATTTTTAAATAATACGTACATTAAGAAGTTTGTTTAGGTACCTACGTGGCGCTTATTTTAGTATTATTCGAAGATTAAAACTTTAGGTAAAAGTTAGCGGAAGATCTCAAAAGCGAAAAAAAAGATTTTGAGACATTTTTCATTGGTGTTCCACTACTTTTGGTTTTAGCATGATAATATATAGTCTATCGCTAAATGAGCTAACTAACACTGGAAGAATGTTCTCATAACATACTATTATACTTATTATTGGTGTTGGACCATCATATTTAATTATTCAAAGCAAGCTTAGGACTTGTTTTGATTTTTTAAATAATACATATGATAATTATAAAGTAAAGAATAAGTAAAGAAGAAATGAAACATTTACAGAGGGTGAATATGTGTATTGTAGAGAATACAGAAACCCAAATAAGAAAGCATTGTTATATTATCAATATATGTAAGTCTAGTCTACAACACCCATTTCCCCTTGAGGGGTCCACCATCTTGACCCCTCAGGCCGCAGTTTGGGTCCCTTAGGAGGGGACAACACCTGTTGGAGGAGCAGATGTAGTGTCGATTAGACAGTCCCTGCTCCTCCGGCCAAAAGGTGTAAGAAGGTACCATGGGGTTTTAGTCCGTGCGACTCGGGCATATCCATCCTCTGCTGCCCGGTGAGATGGATATCCGTTAGGGATTCCCCCATGGAGAAAAAAAAAAGTCTAGGATAAGTTATTTGGCAATAAAATATTTTTTTTATTTTTTTTTTATTTATTTACAAAATGCCAAATATATAAATACAAAATATTATTGATGAAGTCTTAGATAAACGTACATGCTTATGTAAAGTTTTAGATGAAGGAATTATTTGGAAATGATTAAATTAAATTTATAAATAATAAAGTATTTGAGAGGGGAGTATCGTAGTGTACTGATGTAAAAAGTATATAGTTATTTTGTTACTTATAAACTATGAGCTTATATTTGGAATGATTCGAAAAGTATAGACAGTTCGACTATTCACAGACTTGTCGACACATGTATTTTAATATTTAGCTATTTCAATGGTTTAATAAAGTATGCTGCATTTAAATATATATTTATATTATTTTAGACGTTACACCAAAGGCTGGTAAACACCTCTTTGCGAATGAGTCGGAGACCCAGGTAAACGGAAACATCGTGGTGAAACATATCACCACCCATCACATCGTGGTGTTATGACATGGAAAGTTCACCTGAGCAGAACTTTGTGACAACCTTATGACGGAAATCAGAAGAAACATTTCCCATATAATACGTGATGCTTTAATTTGAACTAAAATGTATTTGACACAGGCAAATGTATATTCATGAATTGAATTCAACGATAAAGATCTGTTTTTATTAATACTAGGTACGTGTTTTTAATTACATGGATTTATCGTATTCTAGTTCAGTTGACATTTTTTAATCGATTTAATCTCTTAATGAGCCGATGACTCAATATTTTGAACATAGGCGAGGATTGGAACAGGAGGAACAGTTAAAAAAAAGTAAACAAACAATCATATGGTTAGAAAAAAACTGAAGTAAAATCAGAATGTATCGCAAAATATTGCGAAAAAATATATACTTACATATATATGTTTTTACTTCCATTTAATAACAGGCATTATTTTATTAATAATCACCTTTTACTCGTTTTTTCACCTTTTTCATTTATTTATATTTAGCTTATACCTCGGAAACAGTATTCTTTTGCTGGTTTTTTCTTATATCATAACAGGCAACCGAACAGGTGTGTAACCTGATGTTAAGTGGTCACGACCATCCATAGACACTAACAACACCAGGGGAGTCGCAAGTGCGTTGCCAACCTGTCACGGGGGAGAGAGGGAGTAAGGGAAAGATTAAGGGGAGGGGAGGTGGGCCTCCGGCGCTCTCACTGACCAAACGAAACGCAACAATGCAAGCACTGTTACTTCACGTCGGTTTTCTATAAGAGGGTGGTAATACCCCGAGCGAGCCGACCCATTCATGCTGAAACCAATAATAGCTTCAGCGTGGCTCTACCATCACCGATAAAAAGTACTCTGTGTCTGCAGTTTTGACAACAAGTACGCAAATTTTCATGATTATCGATTGAATAGTTTTTAGTTTTTTGAAATAAGATTAATAGATCCCTATTATAGTTTAGAATAGGAAGTATCCCAACCATGCGGTGCAATACGCAAGCCTGATAGACCGCGCGAAACTCGCCCGTCACGATATCTCGATGAATATCTTCAAGTATATCTATATGCTACTCTGTCTTCCTTTTAGACTCATTTCTAATTCCGATTCTCCTACCGTAAAGTCGTCACACTGCTATTTGTGGTTCTGATATCGAAACGAATGATGTATCAACCGACCAGAGTCAACATTTTCAAGCCGATGAGAGTTTGTTATACAAAGATATATACAAAGAGAGAGAGATACAAAAACATTGAAATCTGTAGCACATTATTTTCTGTTGGATTGTGTAACTATAACATACTTTTAAACATCTGTGTTGTGTATTATTTACATTGTTAATACGTATTAAAATGTTACAAAATAATGTCGCACACATCCACAGTGTATTCATCTCGTTCTCTTAAAAAGTTATCAAAATACTAAGTTTCCACATTTGAACTACACATTTTTTTTATTTACCAAAGAGTCTACTAATATTGTGGATTAGTAGAAGTAAAGATAGTGTAGTATGAAAAATAGAGACTTATAAATAATGGCTTCGACTCATCTATGGTAAGGAAAAAAATGTTTTCAATTGTTTTATTGATAAAACAAAACAAAAGACAAACAGAAAGTTACTGAACTATTTAATCTTCGTACTAGCTGACCCGGCCACGCGTTGCTGTGGCTCAGTTATTATATTACATATTAATAAGAATTCATAATTGTTATTGATAATATGACCACTAAACATCACTTAACGAATTAACACGCAGCGGAAGATCTTAAAAGGAAAAAAAACCCGATTTTGAAACATTCTTCATTGGTGCTCCGCTTCTACTGGTCTTAGCGTGATGATTATAGCTTACAGTCTTCCTCGGTGACTCTCTAACACTGAATTTTTTCAAATCCAACCAGTAGTTCCTGAGATTACACTACAACCTCACAAACTTTACCTCTTCATAATATTAGTATAGATATAGAAAACATTTGTATTCGATATATAGTAGTGTTCTATCAATCTGTCTGTCTGTCTAGATTATAGGAGTCCTATCTACCATTTCAACGGGCGATGCACCATCCCATCTAAGCAATCCGTCGGTTTGTTCGCGTAGATCTAATAACGTACGGCAGACATCTGTTCGCTACACGAGTTCGTTCGTTGTATGGAAGTTGGATGCGAGGACCGAAACTATATAAATGGTCCAATTTATAAGCGGGAGCGATTTAATATTTTGCAACGAACGTTTCCACAGCTTACGTCATATATCGACAATAATGACATTGAAGTGATGATATCTCAGTTTTGCTTACTATTGAAATAATGCAAATATCATCCGGCTACAAAAAGTTTTTTAAATGGTGCATAAGTGAGCAAGAGGAGACACCATGACAATTTTAATGAAATTAATTATCGTTAATGAAATTATCTCAAGAAGCCAGATTATTTCACTATTTTCCCTCATTATTGGCGGCGATTAACAAAGAGAGATCTGGACTGTATGATTAGGTACCGCGAGGGCAAAGGTAAGCGGATACACTGAATCACGGCAAGAAAAAACATGCAATCGATTGATCTAGAAGAAAAATAAAACATACACACGTAAGTGTACACGGCGTTGATGATGCGTTAGACACTGTATTCAGTGCCGCTCCGTTGGAGAACCCTCTTTTTATTTCACTCGCAAACTCCTTGGGGCTTCAATATATTACGTAGACGCTTTTGGCGCCTATCGAACGCTAAAATCCTAGAAAAGTATTTAATATATTAATTGTTATCGCTTGAAGGTATTAACTTGAGCCACACGTGAAAGTAATGCGATTTAGAAGCGCGATAACTCAGTTCGTATGAAAAAGACATTATATTTGTCGAGATATTTTACGAAACACACATACGTACTCAGGTTTAGTAACGTTGTTACAATGAGATTCTAGACGAATTCGTACCACGTTTATTGAATCTGAAGATAGCTTTACATTTTACTGATTTGTTTTAACTTACACGTTTGAGATTTTTTTTGGGTATGGATGGCAACTGCAATTTTTTCTTGTAAAGTGTTGTATAATGAAGCGGCTTGCTTGTTAGGTACAAGACGAATAGTTACCTACTTTAGGTATTTATGTGTATACCTTGATAAAAATGCATAAAATCACTACATATTATAAAGAAAAGTATGAACAGTCTTTTGCCACGTCTGTCTGTTCGTGATAAACTTAAAAAGTACTAGTACTGAACGGACTTTCATTCGGTTTTCACCAGTAGATAGAGTGATTCACGAAGAAGGTTTTGGGTATATATTATATAATTTGTCTATGTTTTTATGATCATGGCGGGACAACGTCCGCTGGGGCTGCTTGGAAATAAATAAAGGCGTAAAATAAGTTTCCATGTTCCGATTTTAAATGGTTGAGATAATGTAATGTAAATGAACGTGACAGACGTAGTTCCTGAACTGCTGGCACTCCAAGAAATCCAAGATTTGAGTGCATAGTTGGTTATTGGTGCACCCAATGCTATTTGATTCATTTGTGAGGCACGATAGTTTATTCTATGGCTTTGATCCTCTCTCACCTTTTAGAATTTGTCTCATTTATAAAATCCTGTCAACCCGTAGTACAACGTTGAGGGAGTACCGTCATAAAAATTATGAATCTGTTTTAGTTGGCCTAGACTAAAACTATCGTTATTGTTTTACTGTTCATTAATGATAGATAAGAATTATAATTTGTAAGAAATATTTTATGTTTTTTTTAAAGTGAAAATTGTTGGCACGAAATAAACATATGATTTCGTGTCAGATGACATCAGTGACATGCTAGCGTGACTGACCGTATTGCGCTCTCGCGGCTTGATAATAATAATAATTGTTAATAATAATTTCAACTCATAAATTATGAGAATTAAATAATTCATAGTATAATTGAATAAAAATTAAAAAATAACACAGTTGTTGTGTTAACTTATAAATTAATACTACTACTTATTAAGTAAGTTAGCTTTTCTTCTGATTATCCCCTATTCAATAAACAAAGGACATTCTAAAGTAGCTAATTCACCTATTTTGGTTAGAATGCTCTGTACTATTATCTTCCATCCACTTGACTTGTGCATAATAATCAAACTATATTACAAAGTACAGAGTCAAATAACACAAGATTATGAATAAAATATAAATATAAAATAATAATAAATATATAAAATATAATATGGGGAGTAAGGGGTATCGAATAACATCATAAGACTTAATTAAAATCAGTTCAGTAAATTTTTCCAAAACCTTACACATTGGTATCGATGAAATTTCAGAAAGATGGAGAAATGGTAAATTTTAATATATAAACTATAAATTTTTCCAAAACCTTACACATTGGTTTCGATGAAATTTCAGAAAGATGGAGAAATGGTAAATTTTAATATACAAACTATAAGAGTATTTTATTGTATTTAGTTTTAAAATATTTGTACCGTTCAAAACGCTCCTTTCGTCACTTACCAAAGTTACACAAGATTTGCTTTAGTCCTAATTTATTCAAAAAATTTACACGGATAACGCATTAGGCGATGTACACACGCGCGACGGTCCCGTCGGATTTGATAGTGTACTAATAGGTTTATGACACCTCTACAAATATTTTCATAAAGCTGTCAACAGCGGAATTCCATTTTTATAAAGCGAACTCTCCTATCAATTGTGTTATGGATATTTTTTGGAAGAGGCACTTAGCAAATCGTCTATTAAATCGTTGTTGATTTAACGAATCTAATATATAAAAATCTCGTGTCACTGTGTTTGTGGTTGAACTTCTCCGAAACGGCTGGACCGAGTTTTATGAAATTTTAAATATATATTTGATAGGTATGAGAATAGGTCGTAAAAAGAGGTATATTTTATACCTCTAGGTCTTAGCTTATTAACATCAAAACTTACTTGACATGATGCTTGAACTAACTACATTCCATTAATAGGTAAGCAATAACCATACAAAATGTAGGTCAGAAAAAACGATAAGGGAAAAGGTAATAATAGTGCAGGAGGGTGCTGTGGTGCGGCGCGGGGTGTTGGGGGCTGAGGACGGATTGAACTTGGTACTCAAAGTATCATTCAATCAGTGCGGCTCAGTTGCGTGATCGGCTCCATACGCAACGGTCGTACTTTCTACCGAGTTTATTTAGGTTTATCTAACTATATTATTATTTCCCAGAAATTTCTGTCCCGGAAAATTCTGTCCCGGAAAAAGTAGTGCCATAATTGTAATTTCATCATCAATGTATACCTAACACTAATACGCTCACCTTTCACAAACATACTTACCCATACAATACACTCTCACTTATAAAACAAAACTCTATACACACACCTCCACACACTCACACACTCGCATCCCACACACCTATACCCCATATACCTAGATTTTCGTTAAAGGAAATCTGTTCACTCTCTAATAATAAAAATTGTTATAATTTGTGTACTTCGTAATTGGCGTATTGAATACATTGTTTTTATTTTCTTCATTTAATACACATTGTCAGCTGTGAAGGACCTATATGGAATAAATAAATAAATAAATTATTATTTTTTTAAAAGGAACCTTTATTTATAATCTAAACACAATCTCGCTAAGATATTTTAAACAAATTCCTTCCTACAGTAATTAATCAATGGAAATACACGAAGGTAATATTCAACAAACTCCTTTAGACTATAATTTCTACTTAAGTAAAATCTGAAGACGATACCTCTCCGAGGAACATCATAGAGGCGTTCCCGGTATAAACTGAACAATTGGTACATTGTCTCTATAAGTACGGAGCCGAATTTCATGAGAATTACATTTACCTCTGTGTGTCATAGTACCTCTATCTGGATTTATTAAATGAGATATACTGTTCTGATGCTATTTAAATAATTATACCAGTTTTATATATTGTTAAAACTTGTGTAATATGTTGTTTTAATCGTTATTTATATTATAAATGCAACTGTAAGTTTTAAGTTTGTTACGCTTATGCCTTAGCTTCTCCATTCATGATATTTTTTATACACATTGTTAGAGGAACAGAAAAAAGGTAGGCGTAGAGCGTAGTCGCGATTAATATCTTTTGATATTAATTTTTATAAAACGTTAGCTTTGCCCGCAGTTCCGCCTGCCTTATGTAATAAAAAGTCAAGGTATTGTAAAATGAACATCGTGTCTGTTTATTTTTTATTTTGTTGTTAGCAACCAATCTTCTTGTAGATTATTGCTACCATTATCGAGTAGGTGATGATATTACAATCTAACGATCATTTCAATGAACTAACAAGATGGTGGACGTCTTGTTAAAACATTCCAGAGACTTTTTGTGACAAATCAGAATCTATGCTTCCTGGTACTATATTCCAACCACATCACTTGTGCACAATAACCAATCTATATTACGCAAAACACCACCAATATTACAAAATAGCGAGCCAAATAATATAGGATATATGACATTTCAAGTTCTCGCCAAAAACTCGCTCAGTCCGTTGTATGTTTAGGTGCAAACTGACTGTTACAAAGAGGCCAGATATCGATTTACCCACATATGAAAATATCCGCACATTTATACAATATGAAAATTAATGCTATCAATTATTATTCAATTTTAGTCGAACAAACTAAAAAGGCAGTTAATGTAATTATCAGCCCCATACCGACAAACTTCTTTGTTCTAAATGAAAAATGATCATTTCATTTGGAAATCTAACCCTCCCGTTATCAGAAGAATATGCGTCTTATTACAAATTGTGTAGAGTTGGATTTATGTAATGTAGAAATTATGAAGTTAGTGTAGAACTATAAATTCAGCGTTGAAATTGATTAATGCCGGGAAACAACCCTCCATGAGATTATGTTAGTGTTTTTGAATTTATTCACTAGGAATAGAATTCATTGTTATATAATATAAGTTAACCCTATAATTATCGTTGTATAGCAATATATATATATATATTGTTACTTCAATCTTAAGGCGTGCGTGAACGCGAAAGCATACTTTTATTTACTAAAATATTTATATCATTTATAATGGAAACTAGGGAAACAGCTCCATACGCGTTTTTTAAATCGTATGCTTTATATAAATGCTCTTTTTAAAACAGTTCTAAATACGACACGCAAGCTACCTACTGTAACAGGTATACCCGACATTTTCATTTATTTTCAACAATATTTTAATCTACATCCTCTTTAAAATTGCCAATTGTTACTTCAGTCTTAAGGCGTGTGTGAACGCGAAAGCACACTTTTATTTACTAAAATATTTATATAATTTAAAATGGAAACTAGGGTTTTCCCCGCGGCTCCACACGCGTTTTTTAAATCGTATGCTTTACATAAATGCTGTTTTTAAAACATTTCTAAGTACGACACGCAAGCTACCTACTGTAACATGTAACGTGTAAATTAGATATGTAAATACTAACAACGTGTCGAATGAGATCTATCATCAGCAACATATTTGGATCTTTAACCAGCTATATAACTACTTCACTGCTCATTTACACCATATACGAAAGGGATGACAATATCATCTTCGTGGAGATGTGGGGCAAGCGATGTGGTGCACATACGCGGGTCTGGGGAATTAAACGTATAATATTGTTTACAAACAAAGTATGTAAGTGAGAATATATTTTTTATTTCATTTTTTGTGTTTTCGCTATACATAAGATATATTAAAAAGCAGACAAAGTCGCGGGTGTTTGCTAGTCTCACAGTAAAAACCGCTTTCGGCAAACGACAAATCTACACTAAATATGTATCCCATTTCTAGTTACAAGGTAAATTCTGGTGTAGCTGTAGCATGAACTGCAAGTGTAAAAGTATGTTTAAATTTAATAGATTAATTATTAGGAAGTAGCTTCCGGTTATAACAGGAAATACAATATTTTCCGGTATAGCTACGTGACAGAACGTTTAGATATACTGTCGACCTTAAGTTCGTAACCTCAGAAGTAAAACTGATTGCTCGAGTAAATAAAATGATTATAGTGTCGAAAAAATATAGGCAGTCTGTGTTTAAAGGGTTTTTACGTAGTACTAATTCAGAAGTATACGGGTTTTAAATGTTTAATAAAACCACAAACATTAGTTTATTTCTTTGGCGTATTATTAATTACTAGGTGTACTCCGTCCGCGTGGAAATTAATGTAAAAGAACACTGACTAATAAAATCATCTGAACGTGTTAAGTCCATTTACTTACCTACTTTTCTCTCGTGCTTAAGTCGCCTCGTCATTAAAATTACAATAACTTGACAGAGTAAGCCGATTTTAATGAAACCAAGACTCTTACTCGAGGATATGCTTATGATTTTCTTGGTTAGGTTTTATCCTGAAAACAAACAGACAGACAGACTAAAAATGATTGAAATGTATTTTATTACTTATTAAGACACCTGCAACAATTTTGTTTTACAAAAATCTGAAATGTACTGACACGTTAGATGTACATTCTTATTATATGTACCTATAGATATATATACGCCTCAAAATTATTGTTATATTTTATATGAGACATTTAATCATTGAGTCGTAAATCAAATATATATGATATCATGGTCAGATTTATTTCAACGCCATCTATCTTTCTTGTATCATACTACATATGATAGATATGTTTGATATTTTTATATTACCAGTAAATGTATTTTAAACGCCGCCTGCACTTTTCGATAAGTTATTTTTTTGATTGAATTTGTTTTTGTTTATAAAACTTTTAAGAGACATCTGGTTGTATAGTCAATTAGGTAACGTAACTTGATCTGTTACCAAGAATTTGATGATCACTATGTCCGTAGCAATTTTACTAATTAAAAAACTTTATTATTGTATAGATTTAAGTATCCTTCTATACAATTATTTCATATCTGCCGGGCTCACGTATTTAAAGTTTTGGCATTTAAGATCATTTGAAAAATTAATATTTTATTCGGCTATATTTTTTTACATTTATCTTATGATATAATCAAAGTGATACGTATTTATGAGATTATTAGATAGTTATAGAGAATTACATTTAGCCCTCAGTTACAAAGATATGTCATATTATCCGATACGAAATATATATAAGGGTTGTTGAGGTATGTATGCTTGGTACACATATATGTTTCAACAACTCATATATCTATAAATAGCTAGCTTAGCTTAGGTTAGCTTAGCTTAGGTTAGCTTACATAGGTCGCGAATTGCATGTATCAGGCAACAGCCAAAGCCGAGGTGTGCCGCGCTCCCTTGACCTAGTTGTCAAAATAGAATCGGCTGAGTGCCTTAAGCGCTCGCCTTAGTAGTCCGGTGAAGCTGTTAAAACCTTGCTTGGTCAATAGCGTAGTCAGTTGGAAAAAAAAACCCTCAGTTACACTCGCGTTCATGTAGCTTTTTCTCTTGCGAACCTACCTAACCTATCCCTAACCTATCTCTGGGGTACAGTACTTTTTTTTTGGATAAAAGGTACTTTATGTCTTTTTCTTATACTTTTCACAACATCTACACAAGGCAAAGGGTATTTAGAAATGTACGAATGCCTAATTTACTTCAGAATTAAGCCTAAAACATTTCACAATACTTTGATTTCGAGAACAATCTAGAACAATGCACATTCTGAATTCAATCACGTTCTATCGCCTGCGACGTAGTTCAAGGATGACACTGATTTTTTTTAATGTAACAAAAAGTCTATTATAACCGATAAAGGTCATGTCAGACCCTAATATTGCTCAGTTTCGTCAGACTTGACAAAGAGCTCTCCACTGACTGTTGTGAGGACTGTGTATAAATTATGTTTCAGTATTTTGATAAATTTGCTCTGATTTTCACCGGCATTGTGGCTTTGGGCGCCGGCATTTATATAGTCAAAGGTGAGTATTTAAATATTTTTTTTATGATAGTATTTATTTTTTTCTCTTTAACAGAAGCGTTCATGTTATCCGTCGCTTGTGTTAGATGTTCCGCATCATCGCTTCTTGGTTATGCTCCTAACCGATTTTAGAAACAGTGGAATTTAGCTTCAATGCCTATGTTCTCTCATGTGGCTCATATAACCTTTCTTCTTCAAGAATGTGTATACACGTAGTTGGCGTGTAAGGACATTGTTCTAACAAAAATAATTAATAACTATTGTTATTGGTATCAAGTAAAGTGAGTTGACCGGCTTCGACGTTTACCGTTCTGGATTTTATTAGAGTTCTCTAATCTGGGCGTTCGTCTGCCAGTTTCTCCATTAGCTAAATTTTATGTGACACCTTTTCATGTGGCACTTAAACATCAGTGGGTATATTGGATGGCCTCGGATGCGGCGTACCAAAAGATTTGCCATCATATGCTTATTGATTATGTCCAATTAGGTACAGATATCCGTGTCTGCTTGGTCACTGGGTATAGAATATAAAACGCCCAAGTGTAATATTGCAGCGTGTGTGATTCCTCATAAGCAAGATCTAGTAGGAGAAAAATGGCATGTCCCAATATAGATTATATCTTTTCGTCTAATTACTTACCGTTCTCGCACTGAAACTTAATAGTTAAACATCTACAGGTATTCTAACAACTGCATTTGAATTTCCTTTGACTCGAAGTAAAAACTAGAAAATGAATAGAAAGGTATATGTTCTGTATACATATAATTTGAATGTACATGTAACTTGTCTGTACTGTTTAGAATTTTGTGAAAAATTAAATTAAAAATTTATTATAATTCTAATGAAGACGTGAGTATGTACGTAAGAATGGGAGAAAACAGTGCCCACGACTGCGTCCGTGTGGAACCTTATTTAAAAAACGTCGATTAATAAAATCATCCGAATGTATGAAGTTCATTTACTTATCTACTTTTATTTATTTATTTATTTATACATTATATTTAAGGCATAATGTATAAATAAATAAATAAATAAAAGTAGATAAGTAAATGAACTTCATACATTCGGATGATTTTATTAATCAATGTTTTTTAAATAAGATTCCACACGGACGCAGTCGTGGGCACTGTTTATAGTATATTATTTTAGTTACAAGTAAAAATTGATGAATTGCTTCGGTAACTTATCAATAACACCTTGGAGTCTTCTGCTCTTGCATCCAATAGCAAGAATGCACGGGCCTTCAGGGTACGCGCGCACTAAACCTTGCCTAAATATATAATGCAACAATTAAAATTTGGTCACCTTGGTGTATTGATAGTAGTTTTTAATACATTTATCTGGGGCTTTTATGCTTCATTAAAAATTTTTGGTAATGTAAAGGTTAAATCTATTTTCGTTTTTTTTTTTACGATATCGTAGTCATGTACTGGTTTTTGTATCTTATTTATAATCTTGTTATTTGATTCTACATTTTGTAGTGTAGATGGTATTTTACGAAAACATAGTTTGGCTATTTTGCATAAACGAAGTGGATGGGAAATACCACGGAGCATGAATTCTAAGATGCGATAGAACACCTTGGATATTTCTAACAAGCTGTGGTGGCTTGTTAGAACATTGAAATTGGTGGTAGAACCACGCTGAAACTATTACTGGTTACAGCATGAATGGGTCGGCTCGCCCGGGGTAGTACCACCCTCTCATAGAAAACTGACGTGAAGTAACAGTGCTTGCATTGTTGCGTTTCGTTTGGTTATTGAGAGCGCCGGAGGCCAACCTCCCCTACCCTCTCCTCTCTCCTCTCCCTCTCCCTCACCTAATCCTTCCCCCCCAAAGGGTGACAACGCACTTACGACTCCTCTGATGTTGTTAGTGTCCATGGACGGTGGTAATCACTTAACATCAGGTGACCCACCTGTTCGTTTGCCACATATGACATAAAAAAAAAATTACTGCAAGACACTTGTAATAACCTAGTCGACAATGACAGTAATAATATAGAAGATCGTATGCCAAAAATAGAATTAAAAGAACTCTAGGTTTAAAGTATTAGTATATTCAGCCACGTCGCTACTCTAGTCAAGTGAGAATGTAGTCAAATGCTGAAACTATAAAAAATAACAAAAAAATCAGTCTTACTGAGTTACCTCGGAGATCCAGTCAACCATAGCATAACCAGCTACCTAGTGGCTTACACAGTAGTGTTTTTAGGACAGGATGAATTGAGTCAACGGTTTCTTATCTTATTTTTTGGCAACCAATTTTCTTGTAGATTATTACTGCCATCTTCGAGAAGGTTATACTATATTACAGGTTTCTGGCAACCATTTTCATGAACAAACAAGACGATAGCCGTATTATTAGAACTTTTCAGGAAGTTTTTGTGTCAAGTCAGAATCCATTCTCCGTGGTACCATTTCCCATCCACTTCACTTGTTTTTTTTATTTATACGTCTTGATAAATAAAAAAAACCCACTACACGATATTCCAAGATTCCGCAAAGAACACCTATTTATCTTTTGATTGTATGATCTTTTATATACCATCAAATTAAATGCAATAATTTTGCAAAGCTTGAATTATTTACATTATGCCAAGGTTAGTTTCATGTCTGATGTAGTTTATGGAGACCTACCTACAGGATGTTATGGTAAGATATCATAGCACTTACTAAGATTATTATGTATTCTATTCCCTAGTGAATGCTTATACTCATGTAACTTTACTTCTAGTATACCTTAATTGACAATAAATGAACATACATCGCTAGCGAGATGATGTAATTTAACCGGCTAGTTTTTATCTGTTTCTTGTTGGATATTATTCTTCCCTTAGTTGTTGTATTCCACCTTACTTCTCAAATGTGTTCTTCATCAGATGTACTATGGTCATTTATCATTCATGTATAAAATAGAGAATTAAGTGAGGAAAGATTGCAAACTAACTTGCAAAAACATCCCGATTTGCAGTGCGGCAACCTTTTCAACGGTTGTCTAACCCTTTCTAACTGATCTGGAGATGTCCAACAAGTGTATTCATCTCTGAAAGCGCATGATTTATGTACTTCATCCAGTGGACATTCTTGTACTGAAAGTAACAAATATATTTTTGATACTTGAATCAAATACTTTACTTGTTTTGTATCTTATTTTTGGTCATAGCGAATGTTTTAACTATTTCTAAGGTCTAACATGAGTTGCATATCCGTAAAGATTTAAGATTAAACAAGTGAGAACGGGAACACCATAATATTTGTAATGACCACTCCTAGTCCATACTTGAGGGATTGGTATCTAGAGTCGTATGTTCGTAATCGCTTGAACAGACACCAGCTTTAATCGGCCTATCATCACTTCACACTAAATATCAATTATATATTGGTTTTCTGAAGTTAGTATGTTTACTATTTTCGACCATATGACTGTTAAAATGTAACAGTTTTAAGCAGTATGCTTTTATTCGTATTATCCTTTCTTCAGTGCTCTTACTATCCCTAAATTCTGTCCTTTGTGGACTTAGCACAGGATCACCATGACTTTTATCTTTTAGAGGGTATTGATCTAAATTTTTTTGAAGTATAAAATTACCAATAATTTTTAGTACATCTTTATCAGTTAATTGGAAACTTACCTATCATTACACAGTTTATAACAAAAATCAAGTAAAGAATTGTAATTAATTGGCATGCTTTTTTAGGAGTTTCCATTTGATTGACTTTTAATTACACTTTTTAACGGCAGCAATGAAATAAAAAATGTAATGGTTTTTGTATACTTACTAATAATTGCACTATATCTAAGTATTATAAAACAAAGTCCTTTGCCACGTTTGTCTGCCTGTGTGTCTGTTCGAGATTAGCTCAAAAACTATTGTACGGATTTTCATGCGGTGTAGACTAGTAGATAATGTGATTAATGAGGAAGGTTTTAGTATATAATTTGTCAAGGTAATTTTTAATTATCAGAGCGAGATAACGTCCACATTACCCGCTAGTAGTAAAATGAGCAAGAAAGGTCGAAATACCATAATCCACTCATCCATTTATTATTTACTAGCAGACCCGGCCACGTGTTGCTGTGGCTCAGTAATTGAAAAATAAGTTCAAAATGAAAACGTGGCGCCATTAAACAATATTGAGGCCATTTATCGAAATATAAATTATCCTATCTCTGAAGTTGGATTAAATTATACATAAATGCCAACGTTCGTGAAGATCGGTTGAGTAGTTTTGGAGTTTATCGTGGACAAACATAATGGCACTGGATTTTTATATATTAAGATAAATAAGCTTATCACACCATAAGAAATGGACTTGTTATTAATTTTGCAGAAGAATGTCCTCCAAACGAAGAGTACCTCTTGTGCGGGTCAGCTTGCCCGTTCAACTGCACCGACCCTGACGGTCCAATCACCTGCTCCGAGGACTGCGTTGAAGGATGTTTCTGTAAATCGGGATTCCTCAGGAATCAGAACGAGACCTGCGTTAGCGCCGACCAGTGTATTGGGAGTAAGTACTAACTCTTTACTTCCCTGTTGTCTCTCTCCAATTTGAAATATACAATCGCTGAGGTAGCAAATGCTTTGAAAATCTTTACCTGACCTTGTTAACCCATCGGCTGTTTCTTTATAAAACTCAGATCTGAAAATGGCAGACCACGTTTTTAAATATGTAGCCAATTTATATTTTTACATTATTACGTCATTTGTTATTCATCGAGTTTCTCAAATTTTCTAAGCGGTTATGATGAGTAGTGCTAATTTAAAAGTGACTTTCTAAATCGTAGGTAAAAATCCAGTTTGTAGCGACAACGAAGAGTTCCTAGCCTGCGGTACTGCTTGTCCGTTGACCTGCAAGCAGCCTGAAGCTCTAACCTGTGGCTTGGCCTGCAGTATGGGTTGCTTCTGTAAATCGGGATATGTCCGGGATGAGTCTATAAATAAATGTGTCACGTTGGACAAATGTCCTGTTGGTGAGTGACTTAAGTCATTTTATAATTTGGGGCTAAGAAAAAAAGGGCAAAATTTTGCCGATATGATTTTTTTTTATTAATTTGTGGTTCACTTGATGTTACGTGATCACCACCGTCCATAGACAGTAACAACACAGGAGGAGTCGAAAGTGCGTTGCCAGCCTGTGTTTGGGGAAAAGGGAGTGAGGGGGGAGAGGAGAGGGGAAGGGAGGTGGGCCTCCGGCGCTCTCACTGACCGAACGAAACGCAACAATGCAAGCACTGTTACTTCACGTCGGTTTTCTATGAGA